>WSYH01004421.1:27785-53457 GCA_036426205.1 Ascaphus truei | reverse complement strand
CAGTTACCTCACTGCCCCGCGCAGTTACCTCACTGCCCCGCACAGTTACCTCACTGCCCCGCGCAGTTACCTCACTGCCCCCCGCACAGTTACCTCACTGCCCCCCGCACAGTTACCTCACTGCCTCCCGCACAGTTACCTCACTGCCCCGCGCAGTTACCTCACTGCCCCCCGCACAGTTACCTCACTGCCCCCGCACAGTTACCTCACTGCCCCCCACACAGTTACCTCACTGCCCCCCGCACAGTTACCTCACTGCCCCGCACAGTTACCTCACTGCCCCCCGCACAGTTACCTCACTGCCCCCCGCAGTTACCTCACTGCCCCGCACAGTTACCTCACTGCCCCCCGCGCAGTTACCTCACTGCCCCGCGCAATTACCTCACTGCCCCGCGCAGTTACGTCACTGCCCCCCGCACAGTTACCTCACTGCCCCGCACAGTTACCTCACTGCCCCGCACAGTTACCTCACTGCCCCCACAGTTACCCCACTGCCCCGCACCGTTACCTCACTGCCCCGCGCAGTTACGTCACTGCCCCCCGCACAGTTAGTAACTCGTGCGGGGGGCAGTGAGGTAAACTGTGCGGCGGGGCAGTGACGGGTAACTGTGCGGGGCAGTGAGGAAGTCGGGGTAGGGTACACTGCTGCGGGGCAGTGAGTGGGTGGTAGGTAACGGTGCGGGGGGGCAGTGAGGTAAATGCGCGGGCGTGAGGGAACTGTGCGGGGCAGTAGGACTGCGGCTCGGGGAGAGTGTAACTGCGCGGGGCAGTGAGGTATGTGCGACTGGGGGCAGTGAGTGGGTAATCTGTGCGGGGCAGTGAGTGAGGTAAAATGTGCGGGGCAGTGAGCGTAGAGTAACTGAGGGCGGGCAGTGCAGTGATGGAAGGCGTGCGGCGGTAATGGCGGGGCAGTGAAGTGGAAACTGCGCGGGGCAGGAGGTAACATGTCGGCAGGAGGTGGCGGGCAGTGAGGTGACGGTAACTGTGCGGGGCGGGCAGTGAGGGTAATGCGGCTTGTTTGGGCGGCAGTGAGGGGGGAAAGCCGTGGGGGCGTTGAGGGTCAGTGAGGCAGTGGTAAACTGCGCGGGGGCAGTGAGGGGTAACCTAGGCGTAGGGTTGGGCTAAGTGAAGCGGGACATGAGTGGCCCTACACCTTAGGCCGAATATTGGGGCAGAGGGCACGTAAGGTTGCGAGGGGCAGTGATGGGGTGCATGGTGGTAATGTCGCGGGGCCGTGAGGGTAATGGTGACGTGGGCGGGACAGTGAGGTACTGTGCGGGGGGCAGAGCTAGTGAGGTAACTGTTGGGGGCACAGTGAGGTAACTGTGATGGGGGGCAGTGAGGTAACGTGCGCGAGGGAAGTGAGGGTGTGGTAACTGTGCGCGGGCCGGCAGTGAGTAATGTGCGGGGCAGCAGGGAGTGGTAACTGTGCTGGGGGCAGTGAGGGTAAACTGTGCGGGGCAGGTGAGTAACGGCGCGGGGCGGAAGTGAGGTCAGTTACCTCACTGCCCCGCACAGTTACCTCACTGCCCCGCACAGTTACCTCACTGCCCCGCACACAGTTACCTCACTGCCCCGCACAGTTACCTCACTGCCCCGCACCATCCCAGAGACTGATTCCTGCTCCCCCGGGTGAAACTGATTCCTGGTTAGTTTAAAAGTGAAACTCTGTCAGTTATAACACCCTCCCCTTTCTGTTACTGGTGCTGTGTGTGTATTCTGGGTACTGTGCCCTCCAGATTAAACCGTCGTTCAATCGCCCTATTGTCGTGACTGAGTGTGAGCACACAGGGGTGTGGGTAACTTGTGACCTACTGTATATGGTGATATTTGCTCAGACGCTGCCCCCTGGTGAGCTCAGGCTGGGGTTGTTACTGTATGTCCCGTGTGATTCAGTAACTTGCTGGGTGCTCGCTGGGAGCTCTGGAAATGTCTAGGTTAAGTGGAGATCCCAGCGCCCCCAGGGTAATGGAGGTTGGGTTGGGATCATTGTGATCTGGGTCCCAGGCATAGGAGTGTGGCTCTTGGGGTGGGGCCTCTAGTCATTCTGGGTGGTAGCCACCCTCCTAACAAAGTTGGGTTAGGATTCCCAGGGTGTAGTCGGGGTTAGTGTTCCCAGGATTGGGTGGGGGGTATCCCGGGTATAGGAGCGTGGCTCTTGTAGTGGGCCCTCTAATGGTTCTGTGGGGTGATGCTACCATCCCGGCAAAGTGAGGCTAGGGATAGCAGGGGATGTTGTTGGGCACCGTTTGGCCCGAGCAAGACACCTCACAGTCAGTAGGACTGAGGCACGTGCCCAGCGGGTGGAGTCTGGATAGACTCAGTATACGGGTGACCCCGCGGTTTTAGGTATCGGCATGATTAGACCCCTCCGTGACGGCCGTCCGTCACAGACATTAACCCCTCCTGTGCCGGAGAGGGACACATTGAGGTGCCGTGACCAAGCGGGCGGCACTGAAAGGGTTAACGCACCCCCACCCTGCCGGCGAGGACAGCCCAGCGCGCCCTGATCTCATTGGCTGAAACGCGAAACCTTTACCTCGTTGGGGACAGAACGGGGTCACTGGGCCCGTCTTAATACTCGCCTCCGTACCGAAGCCTTCCGGGAGTCCAGAGTACTCACACCTGCCCGAACACCCTGCTGTCTCCCTACATAGCGCTGAAGATTGTCAGCTCTGCGGGGCAGGGACATATTTATTCCAATGCTGTTGAGTAGACTATGTTTTTGGTCTTCCATCGGGCGCAAACACACGCACATTTTTCCCAGTTCCCACTATGGAGCGTGCAACATAAAGTTAATTAATGTGCAAAACATGGCTTTTCTACATTCAGTCCAGATACTGTACTTACAATCCTACCTAGTTTGGTTAAAATCAGCGCAGTTTTGAAAGGCTCACTCCACTATCTTCATTCAAAATGGCGTACAATTGTATCCGAAACCTAGACGGGAACCATCACGTAAAACTTGGTAACGATATCTTAAGAGGTGTCCAAATTCATAGCGTATCAGTGCAGTTTTGAAAGATTCACTCCGCCATCTTGATTCAAAATGGCGTCCAATTGTATCCGACAAATAGACATAACCCCGCTCCTTGATTTCAGGAACCATCATGCAAAACTTGGTTACTCTATCTTAATTGGAGTCCCAATGTATAGCGAATCAGTGCAGTTCTCAAAGGTTCACTCCGCCATCTTGATTCAAAATGGCGTCCAATTGTATCCGCAACAGATACAAACCCGCTCCTTGATCTCAGGAACTATCATGCAAAACTTGGTTACGATATCTTAATTGGTGTCCCAGTGTATAGCGAATTAGTGCAGTTCTGAAAGGTTCACTTCGCCATCTTGATTGAAAATGGCGTCCGATTGTATCCGAAACAAAATAGAAAACTTGGTTACGATATCTTAATTGGTGTCCCAATGTATAGCGAATTAGTGCAGTTCTCAAAGGTTCACTCCGCCATCTTGATTGAAAATGGCGTCCGATTGTATCCGAAACAACATAGAAAACTTGGTTACGATATCTTAAGAGGTGTCCCAATGCATAGCAAATAGACACACAACTTTCCAAAACATATAGTAGATACTATACTATACAATCAAACAATTGGTCACCAGCTTTATATAAATACAATGATATATATATATCATTGTTTCCTCGGCCGGCTGATCTCTGCGTGCAGTGAAAGGGTTAAGGTCGCCTCCGAAGCTCCAGTATCCCCGGCTCACGGAGGAATTAAGAGTACACGTATGTGCCGCCGGCTGTGCCCACGCACGCCTGTCTATGGCAGGGCTGGGGTTAATCCCCGCAGGAATCCCCTTAAGGGCCCCCCGTGTACGCAGGGAACTCCCGCCCCCCCCTGCACCCTGCCTACCAATCAGGGTCCAGGAGAGGCGTGTGCCAGCCGTGCACCCGGCTGTGCACACACAGCTCCAAGAATACAAAGGGGGACATGCTGACCTTCACGTATCCTTTTATATATACCTGCCACGGGGGGAGGCATTCATCCCCCCCACCCACCCCAAAACCCTGCTGGGGTTCACACTGTCTCCTCTCCTCCTCTGGGGCATTTTCACTCTCTCGGTCTCTGGAGGTATATTCAATGTCTGCCCTTCCCCCTCTCCCCCTGCTGGTATATCTCTCTCCCTTTCTCTGTCTCTTCCTATTAGGGCTCTCTTTTCTACAACTACCTGATCGTGAAGGGGTTAATCGTGGTGCTGGTGGGGGGGGGGGTGGGGGGTGTCTCTGGCAGGGAAGGGGTTAATTGTTGCGCTGTGGGTTTCTCTGGCGGGGAAGAGGTTAATCATAGCTCTGCGGGTCTCTGGCAGGGAAGGGGTTAATCATTGCTCTGCGGGTCTCTGGCAGGGAAGGGGTTAATCATTGCTCTGCGGGTCTCTGGCTGGGAAGGGGTTAATCATTGCGCTGCGATGCCCTCCTGGCATTGAAGGGGTTAATTGCGCTGCGTGCCTCTGGCTGAGGGTTAATCATTGCTCTGCTGCGTCTCCGTGGCTGGGAAGGGGTTAATCATTGCTCTGGCGGGTCTCTGCTAGGGAAGGGGTTAATCATTGCTCTGCGGTCTCTGGCATGCAAGGGTTAATCATTGCTCGCGGGTCTCTGGCTGGGAAGGGGTTAATCATGCTCTGCGGGTCCTCTGGCAGGCAAGGATATATATGGTGTAATGTCGATAATGTGTTGGTATATTGACTATAACACAACACAGTTTGGCTTGTATAGAGGAGAAACATATATTCATTGTGGCCTGTGTGTGTGTGTGTGTATATATTATATATATATATATATATACTATACTTATATATAATATATTATATAATATTATATATATCTCTCTCTCTCCCCTCTCTCTCTACTCCCTCCTCCGCTCTCTCATCTCTCTCTCTCTCTGTCGTTTGTGGTGCTGGGGGGGGTTGTGTGTAATATATCTTCCAGCTTTACAGGCAAAGCCAGTATAACCAGTCTCACAGAGATGACACCCAAAAGATACAAACACCTGTCTGTGAGTAGGTTGTACTGGCTCTGCACTTCATTAACCCAGGCTGTGCTGCATCGCTGTGTTTTGGGGCAGGCTTGTGCTTATAGGGGTCTGTGTTACAATGGATAACAATCAAAGAGCGCCTGTGTGCTCCTTTGCATGTCATTACCCAGAATTCCTTGACTGCAGTGGACGCGCTGTATGCCAAGAGATAATGGGGAATAGCAGGACTGCATACCTGTCTGAGATCTGAATGTGCTCACAACTGGTATTTTTGTTTGCTGTATGATATAGATATAGATAGACTGAATTATAGATTCGTATATATATATAATTATATATATATATATAATATTAGAATATATATAAAAAAGGTATCACCTAATACTGAAGAACTCATTTATTCGGCAATAAATGAGTTCTTCAGTATTAGGTGATACCTTTTTTATTTGGACTAACAATTTATGTCATAGGACAAGCTTTCGAGAGTTCTCCTCTCTTCCTCAGGTCGGCAATACTGATATACACAGGAATCTATGGCTGAAACAGAGTTTGGAAAGCAGAAAAAAATCAGAGATTTAGAGATTTAGATAAGGTGGGGTGAGAAAAGGATGTTTGAAGGTGACAAGAAACAGCAAGGAAAGGGGATCTGCAACCCCGCCTTTCACCATTATCACCCAGCACGCAGTGTTTTCACTGCAGCAAGTGATTCTGGGAAATGACATGCAAATGAGCACACAGTGCCACCTTTTGCTTCAAAACCATTTAACATGGCCCCCTATAAGCTTAAGCTTGCTGCATTTCACAGCTTTGAGCACAGCCAGGGTTAAGATGCATAGCCAGTAAACCCACCCACCCACAGACAGACTGTTTCGACCTTAATGGGTCTCCTCAGTGTGGGGTTGGTTATACTGGCTTTGCAAAATGACGCTTAGGACAGGTTTCACCACACTTAGTTAAGCTATGGTGGGTAAAAAAAGTGACAAAAACCCTCCATAGTAAAGTGTGTGTGTGTATATATATGTGTGTGTGTGTGTGTGTATATATATATAATATATATATATGTGTATATATGTGTGTATATATGTGTGTGTGTATATGTGTGTGTGTATATATATATATAATATATGTGTGTGTGTGTGTGTGTGTGTGTGTGTGTGTGTGTGTGTGTGTGTGTGTGTGTGTGTGTGTGTGTGTGTGTATATGGGATATATAGGTGGGTGTATGTAGGGGACATGTCGGTGGGTGTATATAGGGGATATATAGGTGTGTGGGTGTAGTTGTGGGGGTATGTATAGGCTATATAAGTGGGTTGTGTGTGCGTGTATCTGACTAGTTGAGGTGTATATAAATATATAGTGGGGTCGAGCCTTGCGCAGATCTCTCACAGCCCGTTGGTCACAGTACCCCCTGACACCGCCCTTCCCTTCTTCCCTTTTTGATGGACCGCTACGCTCAGCCAATCGGAACCTTTGCGCCGTCCGCCAATCAGCGGGGATGGTAGGCTTGGCTTCGCGTGCGCGCTGGGTACACGATCCTCTGTATGCTGCGCGTACACTGTGGTCACGTGAGGCGCTGGCGTGGTTGTATACAGGCCACGCCCCGCCTCCGCTGGCGTCAGTAAGCGGCGCGGGAACGCTTGAGCGGGAATATGAGGAGAGATGTCTGAGGGAATCAGGCGTAGACATGAAAAAACACGGCGTGTGCTTCCACACTGGCTCCTCCAACATGGCGTTCACACTGCCACCTCCAAAAGGGCGTCCATGGAGACAGGAATGATAATAATAAGAGATGCTTAAATACACATCTATTCTGAGAGACCGTCTGGGAGAGACTGTGTAGTTACACACAATTTGTGTGCATCACATTGTGAGGAAGCTCCCATGAGAGACCTCTGAAATACATAGGGGTACATTTCATGAGGGATATAGATGTTCAGAGAGGGACACATTATGAGACACAAAAATCTGGAAGGAGTGGCATGTTGTGACCCCAAGGAAAGGCTGAAATGTTGAATATTGTTCAGAGACAATGTATATTGGCCATTTTGCCAGATAGCAGAATTGGTATGGCATTATTCACCATTCTCTCTGGGTAGAGAGAATGTGTGTTTTCCGTGTTAAGCGTATAGATAAAATAAATATTTCTGAGAGCATGATACCAGATTTAGCCAGTCCCGGTGGGATACCGACCGATGGCAGAAGTCACTCCTGATGCAGCAGATATGAGGCGGTCCGCCTCGCCCCGCCTGTTGGCACTATTCTACTCGGGCTCCACCAGCAGCATGGAAATGGGCAGAAATGCTCCCGCTGCTGGTGTCAGCGAGTGTGCGTATATGTGTGTAAACGGAGAGGGGTAGAAGAATGCGGCGTATACTTCTCCCTCGATGGAGAACTTGTACCTACTAGCAACCAAGGCTCAAAACAACAAGGATATAGTGTCCTTGCAATACAGGGAAAGCAGTAGTTCATGTAACACCTTATCTTCATTCTGCATTGCAGGTCTCTAGTACAGAAGAGGATAAGGAAATAGAGGTAGACAGGAGTGCATTAGACAGGTCAATATAATAAGAGCACTCTATGGGGGTTGAAAGGGAGAGACAACTCTGGAGAAGCCTACATAATGCCTCAACCCCACATGATGTCTTTATCAAACGGAGACAATCTGGAAAGAAATTTAATAAAACTACATTTAGTACAACAGACAGAAAATCCTTGTGGTAGGTAGTAAAATAAATTTACAGATGGCGAAAGAGACGCTTAAGACTGAGAGACATCTCATGGGAGAAAGATGGAATGGTAGAATCTGCAATATTGTTATTTCCTTAACATTCCATCACAGACACCAAAAGACTAAAATTAGCCTTCATCATACTCCACAAATTCTTCCACAACGACCCTCTAAAGCAAGAAGAATTCAGTAGGAATATACAATCAACGAATGGTATAGTTCTATACAAGAGTGCTGGAATACAGAGTTGAGCATTTGGCATTGACATAAGGCATTTCTGGGAGTTCAAATCATAAGGTATTGGTCCTTAGTTGGGAGCAGGACTGCCAGCGTTTTTAAACGGACCGCAACCCTGGAAAAGACTACACAGAAAATAATCTGTCCATTAGCAAACTGTGAAAGGTGAATATCCCCAGAAAATATCACCAAGACCCAAAAAGGTATACGTTTAAAGAAAGAAAAAAAGGTCAATGTAGGTCACATTGGAAGAGGTCTTACAAGTAGGATTGAAGCACAAAAGCGGAACTTTAGGTGTGATCTTTTACAAAGAATAATGAGGAATGTCTGGTATTGGAGGGTAGATAGCTTGGGAAAATTGATACTGAATATTTATCTTGGTGCAAATTTGTTATGCTATAGCAACTAGTACCCTTGAATGTATATCTCAAAACTTGTTTATTAATGATAAAGTCAAGTCTGAAATATTTGATGAAGACTTGTAGACCTTATTGATTGAACAGTTTTTCAGAAAAAAAATGTCATTTAGTGCCACCATCCTGTTCTCCCCTCCACCGGGGCAAAATGAAGGCAAATGTGGGTGCAAGAGTGAAACCACCCAAGAAGGACCACCACTTGCTGAAGGAGTTACCCCAATCACTGTTTCTGGTCAAGGAGTAGCAGTACAAGGGTGTGAACAGCTTCTGCACCTTATCTACCAGCGGGTGGAGAAGGCGGTGGGGCTGGCAGAATCCGCACTGGGTGTAGCCAAGGCTAACAGCAACCTCCTGAACCATCTTCAGGAGGAGGTGAGTGGGCTAAGAAAGATGATCGAGAAACCGGAGAGAGCCAAAACTCCAACATACACTAATGTTGTGTGCAAAACTTCAGAAGACGAAGAGGTGGATGAAATCGGAGGAGTACAAGTCGTAATAGAGGAGCTGAGGCAGTTGGGTGCAGCATCTGCATCTTTAGTTCCTGGGCTTCATCCACCCCTTATGGACAGGACTTCTAGGGAAGGGTGCTTGCATGCATGCCCTCCTCCTAGCGAGGCAACCCCGATCCACAGCCCCATGCATGTACCGGTGAGTGCAGGCATGCGTGTTTATATATTTAATACAACAATATTGGGCATGTACAGTATTACAAAATCATAATATAACCCTGTGTGTGGTGTTATCCTTAGGCCACGTAAGAGTAGTAGTGCATAGTTTATCTTGCTGCAGCTTATCATTTTTAAAATGCCATAAATTCCGTCCATGAAGATCTTGTATTCTAACATTACCAGGTCATATGGGAACTGGTCTCTCCAGTCCTGCGCTATGACTGCCAGACTCTGATGGAGGACACAGACTGTCTGGGGATGTAGATAACACTCCCTCTGAGACGTTGGTTTTAGTGATACTGAAGATTAGCTACCAGCGTTAGGCCTGCTCTGAATATAAACAAGAGTCTATTATTTCCAGCTTTTCTAATGTAACATTTTTCCAGAAATCTGTCTTATGTGAAACATAGGTTTGATGATGCGTATAAAAATCACAAAAATGTATTTATTAAAAAAATTGTAGCTAAGACAAAGCACAATAGGAAAAAGATCTAAAAAAAAACACTGTACAGTGTGTAGCATCAGTAATATCACCTGAGATATCAGGAATACATGATGCAACCTAGTAATGGAAACATGTCAATAGAGGTCTCTCACAGTTATCCCAAATGATCCTTAGGCTGCGCTTATAGTGCCGGCTACGCTACCGTCGCGTCAAAACAAATGCATTGTCGGAAGCGGTTAAAGTGCATGCGACAGCGACGGAGCAACAGTGCTACCAAAAATCTGGTAGTCACTGATATTTGATTTTTTTCGGCGACGGTCTGCCATTGCTTCCAATCAGGAGCTTCTCCGTGCCTCTGCCCTCCCCCTTTTGTGACATCACTGGCCTTGTAGCCAGCGACATCGCCTAAACTTAAAATATAACTTTCGCAATGGCGACGGGTGACGTCATCGGACGCGTCGTCGTGGCCGGCACTATAAGCGCGGCCTTAATGAGAGACCTGTGATAACAAACATGCACAAACAGATAGAAAGATAGAAAGAGGTCATGACGACCCTGCTCGTAAGAGCTTACACTCTATAGGGAATGAGGGGCAATATTGAAACAAGAAGGCAAAGTGGTTGCTCATAGGATAAGATGTGACTCAGGTTGAAATATGGCCCAGTCTGACAGCTGAAGCCATTAAGGTTTGGGGGGGTGGGGGGGTGGATATTACATTGGGTGGAGATTGCTCTATCCACGCAGCTGGTCTCAATGGGGTTGGAGGAGGAAGGGAGTTGGATGTGGGGAAAGTAGTATGCCAACTCCTGGTCTGGTGGTGTGGTTGAGGAAGAGAACATAGGAGAGTGCAGCAGGAGAGTTGGTGTGTGGGGGGGGGGGGGGGAGAGATGGCATACTACGAGATTGGAGTGATCAGCAGTGCGTAGTGAGAAGGAGACTTTGAGGCAGGTTGTGGGACGTGAGAGGATTGGTTGACATGTTTCCACAGAGTAGGAGTAGTAGTGACTGAGGAGAGGAAGAGAGAGTAGGAGACGGTTTTTATCAGATCCCTATTAATCAGACTATATCAATGAGCATTTATTTATAAAATATTTTACCAGGAAGTAATACATTGAGAGTTACCTCTCGTTTTCAAGTATGTCCTGGGCACAGAGTAAAACAAATAATACATGGTTACAAGTACAGTTACATAAATGAACAAGGTATACATTATATACAAGACATTGCGTGCACAGTTAAAGAAAATATATATTATGGGCGTATGAAACAGTTACAGACCAGATTAAAGTGTGAGACAGCCTTAGATTTGAAAGAACTTAAGCTGGTGGTGGATATGAGAGTCTCTGGTAGGTTGTTCCAGTTTTGGGGTGCACGGAAGGAGAAGGAGGAACGTCCGGATACGGTTGGAGTTAGAGCCTGAGATGGACACATGTTGGGATCTTCCTGATATGTAGGACTGAAACCAGTGAGTTGTCCCCATTCCATTCCACACTGGGTCTCATTGCAAACTTTTAGCAGGGTAGTTACGGTGGAGTGTTTGGGGCGAAACCCAGACTGGAATTGGCTAGGGAAATTTGTCTTGGTGTAGAAATCGCTTAATTGGGAGTGGACACATTTTTCCATAACTTTGGATAGAATTGGGAGAAGTGAGATTGGCCTGTAGTTTGAGACAGTGTTTTTGTCCCCACTTTTGAAGATTGGGACAACTCTGGCAGCTTTCCAGGTCTTAGGGATATGGCCTGCAGACAGGATGGAGCTGACTATGGTTTGGCAATGGCTGGGGCACTGTCCGGATCGCCGCCAGGCTCCGCCCCCAGCACGCGTCACGCGGCTGTACCTCTGGCATTCACAGACCGCTATCTGTGCGCACGCAGCTGCGCAATGCTTCATCGCGGAGGCGCGCTCCCGCAGTGTCACCACAGCACCCACTCTGCGTCGCACTCCTCGTGTGCGCGCCAACGAACACTAGCAGCTTCACCTGTGTTACACCAGCAGCCAATCCTGCACTACCCTATCGGCTCGTGGCTTATGTGTGAGGTCATCATCTGCTAGTTCCTGATTGGTGCTTTCCCCTTTATATGCCTGTGACAGAGTGAAGTCAACTCCTATCAGTTACGCCTGGGAGACATATGTCTGAGTGCTTCATCCAGCACTCATATGGGTTAACTCAGGTGGAAGTTAGGAAATCAGAACTCTTTAGCTGATACCTGAGAGCCAGCAAGGTAGATAAAGGATCATGTGACTGGCAGTAGCACACCCCACAAAGTAATCATTGAATGCATTTGCAATGTCAGTGGGGTTTGTCAGAGTAATATCCCCCTTAGTGATATTACTTGGTTGTTGATGGTTAGGAGGCTGGAATATATTGTTGATAACCTTCCAGAAGTTAGCTGGGTTTGATGTATTTTGGTGGAGATTGTCAGAGTAATATTGTGCTTTTGCATGCCTTGTTTGCCTTGTGCACATATTCCGCATGCATCTGTAGTGATTGAGATCCTTGGTAGTGCCAGTTACTTTGTAGCTTTTCCACAAGGCATCCCTGAACTGGTAGAGTGCTATAAGGTCAGGTGTAACCCATGGAAGGTGGGCCCCCCGTACCCTTATTTTGCGTAGTGGAGCATGGGTATCGCAGAGTTTAAAGAACTCGGATTGGAAATAGTCGAGCGCAGAATCGGGGTCGGGAATTAAATCGATTCTGTGCCATGAGCAGTTGGTAAGGTCATCCAGAAACTGTTGTGGGTTAAAGTTTTTAAATGTTCTAGTGAGGAGAACTTTAGGGCTTGAATGGGGCGGTTTAATTTTCCTTACACAGTACACTATTGCATGGTCACTGAAAATGTCAGGAAGGATGCCAGAGGATTGGATTCTGCTGGGGTTTGAGGAGACAATCCAGTCTAGCAAGGAATGGTTATGCGATTTCAGGTTTATCCGTGTGGGTTGGGAAATGAGTTGTGATAAGTTTTTGTGGTTTTTAGGGTCAAGCCAATTGAAGTTGAAATCCCCTAGAACTAGCAGCTCACTCTTCTCATTCAGAGAGGAAATGGAGCCAAGAAATTGGGTGATATCAGTCAAGGATTGTAGAGGGGCTTTAGGGGGGCGGTAGATGCCAGCAAGCAAGATGGGCTTAGAAAAGGGGAGGCAGATTTTGCCAACTAGAGTTTCAAAAGAGGGTGGACTTGGTGGGCAATTTAACAGTGTAAATTGTAAGGTGTCTGCAATATAAAATAACACCCTTCCTCCTCTCTTTGACCTATCTCTCCTAAAAATGGAGTATCCCTGAATGGCGATATTTGCATCAGGGGTTTTAGGGGATAGCCATGTTTCTGTAAGAACAATGGCTTTGGGTTTTTGCATAAGGCACCATGCCCTTAGTTCATCCAGTTTGGGCAGCAGGCTCCGGATGTTTATATGGGCGACAGATAGGCCTTTTTGGAATTTAAAGGTGGAATTCTCAGGGGCATGGGACAGAGCTGAAATGGGAGGACCTGGGTTAGATTCAATATCACCTGCTAAAGAGAGTAATAGTATGAGTAGAAATTTGGGTAGTTGTTTGCAAGTTGTAAATTTGTGGTGTTTTCCATTAGAGTGAGCAGTGGTTGGTGTGCTGGTTTTTAGAGTTCTCCACCAACATTCAGTAGATAGTGCAAGGCTTTTGAGTAGTCCATGGTTTATGGTGATGTTGGGTGTGGGCCAGGATGGAGGAGTTTGTAGTGGATAGAGGGAGTAACATCTCCATGAGGCCAGGAGAAAGAAAAAAGTTAAAATACATAGCAGGTTCATGATGCCAGGGGTAGGCAGTGCTGCAAGGAGCTGTTGTGAGCAGAGTGAGTGTGAGCAGACTAAAATCAGGTGTGTGCCTGTTCCTTGTCAAATGTTTAGCTGTATTGCAATGCTAGAGTCAGTTCAGGGTTTCAGTGTATTGTGCAGTCAGTTTTGGGAGAGACTGCAGTGAATAAGCTGTAAAGGGGTGGGGGGTTGAAATAGGCAGGTTAGCAAGCATGGGATCATAGTGTGATCTGAATAGCTTACCGTTTGTTGTCTTGAGTTAAAGAGTTTGCAGAAAGAAGCAGTCCCCAGTCACCTCTAGTCAAACTGTAGTCTAACTGTATTTATCACTTAAAAACCTCACTTTAAATGCCTCACTGTCTAATGCCTAATGCAGTTCCTGCAAAGATGCAGGAAAGGTGTTGGTATTATACAGATAAAACAGTCACATGACCCTCCCCCTCCCCAATCAGTCAGCTTGTTCCATTTGGTCAATTAACAGCACAGAGTTAAGAGGGGGAAAAAAAAAGCATGATATCACTCAGATCACAAAAATGCATATATGTTTCTTATGAGTGGTGTCAGGCGACACAAACAATTGGGAAAAAGGGGAACGTGAAATAGGTAGAAGATATCACAGAAGTATCAGTCCACTTTCCAAATAGTGGCTCCAGATTTACCCGCCCGGGCCTCCATCATGAACAGGGGAGTCTGCCCGCTCTGACAGCCCAATGTACGTTACACTGTCAGGGGGCCTGGCTCTACCGAAGTGCCTGTCAACAATATATACAGTACACATATATAGGTGTGTCACCTGACACCTCTCAAAGGATACATGTATGCATTTTAGTGATCGGAGTGATATCATGTTTATTGATATGGTCTGATCCTTTTTTAGTACCCAGGTACGCAGTCTCTTATTAAGGATACTTAGGTACACCTGGTGAGACCTCTATTTACATGTTTTAATTTGTATAATCGCATCATGTATTTCTGCTATATCTCAGGGGATATTACTGCCGCTATGCACCTTACAGTGTTTTCTATTCTATTTTTAATACATTTTTGTACACATCAAGTGAGCCTTTGTGTGGGGATTTCTTAACTCGTTTCTTCTGCGGGTTTAATATGTGTTTTTCTTTTGTTAGATCATTTATATCTCTGTGGGTACACCTTTTTTGGGGGGGTTTCGATGTCATGAATCATCTTTACATAATTGTTATTTAGGCAGTGCAGTCCTTCAACGTTTCTATAAACATAGATTTGAATTGCCAACACACTACCCACTCATCGCCTTGGCCCTTTTTTCCTCAGGCTCATGGCATGGCTGTGTGTACATAATGCATCTTGGCACAGTGTCTGCATGCACAGTCTTTGCCTTACTTCATTCCGGTGGGAGACCCCGTCTGCAACTTTTAATAGGGACAGCTTCTGTTAGCAGCAATACTGGCAGGTGGACCAACTTTGTGCCATCTGTCATTTGTACGCTCAAAGCCTGACAGTGTCTGCATTTCCCTCTCGCGAGGCGTCCCTTTGCATATTAACTCCATCCCTTCCGCGCTGTACCAGATTTTTTGATCATAAATTGGGACATTTATTCTGCTACATGACGGCTACAGCGCACACACGCGTGGAACAACTCTTTATCACATAATTAAAAGACAATTGGTTTGGTTGAATTCAAAGGGCAATGTGTAGAAATAAGATTTTTTTCCCCTCAATCACTAAAGCTTCTGCTCTTACAGATCATTGATGATTATTTAAGCCCTGAGTGCCCTGTCCCGAGGATTCTGGCCCCCAACTTTGTGAAGCAGCTGGCGGTCTCCCGCCCTCATGGAGATACGGTGGAAATTCTGAGTGAGTCGGCTCCTCCGCTTTTGAAGAACACACATAACCATCTCCTGATACAGAAAGATGGCTCGCTCAGTCCCGGTGGGATGCTTATGGCAGAAGCCACTCCTGGTGCAGCAGAGATGAGGCTGTCCGCCTCGCCACCGCCGCTGGCACTATTCTACACAGGCTCCACCAGCCAGCAGCATGGAAATGGGCAGAAATGCTCCCGCCGGAAACGGGACCTGGTGTTGTCAGTGAGTGAGCGCACGTGTGTTAACGTGGGAGGGATGGAAGAATGTGGCATATACTTCTCCAGCGATGGAGAACTTGTACCCAGCAGCAATAAAGGGTCAAAGCAACAAGGATATAGTGCCATTGCAATACAAGGGAAAGCAGTTGTTCATGTGACACCTTGTCTTCGTTCTGCATTGCAGGTCTCTGTAGTAGAGAAGGGGATAACAAAATTAAGTAGATGCGAGTGCATTAGATAGGTCACGAGACGTTTTTAGGGTCATGTGTTAATATAAAAGAACTACAGATTCTTTGGGGATTATTTATGAAACGGCGATGGTGCCGATCAGGGCAGTATCGCATAGGAACTCCCATTTAAGTCAATGGGAGTTTCCATTTGATAGTGCCCGATGCTATCACAGTTTAACGAATAACGCTCTACAAGCCACAATGCACCTTTTTTTCATGCTAGGTCTCAGATTTGTGATAAAAACAAAGGCGTTTCAGCTAATTTATTTGCTGCATATTATTAGCACAACCTTCCTTCGTTCTGGTGCAAACAGATACAAAGCAAAAGTGATGAAAATAGCTTAATTTCAATGTCCCCCGTCACTCACAAAGTCACACAAGCGCTAACAGCAAGTTGTGAGATTTCTATAGCCATTGTGAAGAAGTCTTTTATTCCAAGCATGTGTCGTAGTGACAGCTCATTTTGTAATTCTCTTCTTCCCTGTCCCCAGAAACTGGTGCATAACCTTCACAACCACATCTCCAATAACAAGCGTTTCAACGGCTCCGAGAGGTGAGATAGACAAGCGTATGACAGGCGTCTCGCAGCCCTCATCCCGCTCTTCACCTTCACGTGCCTGACTCTCAACCCTCTCTGTGTCTCTCTCATTACAGTATCAAGTCGTCCTGGAATATTTCAGTTTTACGGTTTCTGGTGGAGAAGCTGAAACAAGAGCTGGTGTCCAACATTCAGCATTACACTGACAAGGAGCTGAAAGGTGAGGTCGAGAGACCCGTTTACAGCTCACACTAGCCCCATGTGGTGCACATTAGCATTCATATAGTCTATCCGATTCCAGGACCCTGAAATACCGTCACAGATGAAGTTACTCTGAGCATTGCTTTTTCCTACATATAAAGGGACACAAGGTTTTGTTACTTTTGTACTGTATAATACAGTATGTTGTGGGCCAGGAGTACTTAGTCATTTGTAATGCAGTGTGTTGTGCCTGTCGGTATTGTATAACGCATCATGTCGTTGTGTGGCACAGGTGCCTGTGTCGCTTACTTCCTGACCAAAAGGAGAGAATATCGGAATTCCATGAATCCCTTCAAGAGTCTGAGAGAGAAGGAGGAGAAGAAGCTAAGAAGCCGAAGATACAGGGTGAGGGACGCTCAGGGGGGACAGTTTACACCAACATGTGACTGTCTCCTGGTTATGGAGCGTCACTGTGTGTTTCTGTCTTCTGGTAACTTTGTCTCTGTATTTTGTGACAGCGTGTGATCACATACGTCTGATTCTCCTAGTGACAATGTCTCTCTGTGATGTTATGTCACTGCTTGTCTGTGTGTCTTTCCATGACACGGTGTCACCCCATGCCTGTCTCTTTCTGTAACACTGTCATCCCATGTCTGTCTCACTGTATATCTTCCACAGCTCTTCGCCAACCGCTCGTGGGGTGTGCAGCAATTCCCAGTGGAGGAGCAGACTCTGTGGGAGGGGGTGACAGAAGAGCTCATGTCAGACGAGGAGGACAGCCTGTCAGAGCCCGGGGTCTGGGTTGCCCGCCCGCCACGTTTCCGCGCCCCTGAGCTATCACGGCTCTGTTACCGCATTGACTCACACTCCAAACACGGCAACAAAGCCAACCGCATTTACGGGGCCCTCTCTGACCGACTGCCCTCTGCAGAGACACGAATTCTACCTCAACACCTCTACAACACGGACTGGGAGAGAGAGGACGACGACGACGAGGAGGGGGAGCTAGACGGGGTAGAGAGGGGAAGCAAGGCTTACTGCCCTGATCTGAACTCTTTCATAGAGATCAAGGTGGAGAAAGATGAGTGAGAGTGAAGATGGTGAGAGAAAACGAGAGAGGGGCAGGAAGGGGAGAAAGAGGAAAGGATAGGCAAAGAGTCAAAAAGCAAGCGTGTAATGAGAGAAGGGAGATTAAGTGAATGAAGAGAGAGAGGATGCAGGGTGCAAGATAGGAAGGTTGGACAATGTGAAAGTGGAAGAACACTGAGATTAAAGATTTGGTAAAGTTTTGATATGACGGGACAGAGCCCAGAGGGGTAACTGTGTGAAAGCGGATACAGAGCCATGTTATACTGTATGTACACAGATTACGTGAACGAGACACGGAGGAAAGAGACCCCAACGACGTGGTCTGTGTTTCCATGGGTCCAACTGTGTTCATGCAGTGACTATCTGCACAGCTGTCATATACAAAATAAATTATTTTAACGTCCTGATTACTGCGGGCAGGGGTATTATCTGGTATACATGTGGGTATTATCGCCCAGCATGTAAACTACTGACTGGTATCCACTTTGGGATCACGCTCAGTACTTGCTCTATCAAGGGGGGGGCTTGGGTCGCCATGGCCAAGGGTCCAGCAGCTCTCAGAACCAGCTCCTTCAGAATGAAAAGCAGCAGTTGTGGAGAAACACTGACCTCTTGGGGAAACAACTTGCGTACTGAGGGTGGTCTAGGACATTTGGTCGCGGACGTTTCGCCACTAAGGTAAGTCACTAACTTTAGCCTTTACCCTAAACCCCTAAACTAACCTGCTCCCTACCCTAAAAAACCTTTACCCTAAGCCCTATGGCTGCAACTAAATGTCCCATTCCTTACTGAGGGTGGGCTACAGAACCCCTACTTTCACTGACCCTCCAGCTGTACTGGTTTGAAGCATGCTGTATTGGCCTACATTCAGTGTAGCTGCTTGTACCGGTATCCTTGTGACAATGGGCCAGTCAGAATCTGCGGCGACGCCGATAGGTTGTCAGCGTGGCCTATCACTATCGCCGTGTGGGGGGGGATGCTGTGCCTGCCGTCTCTCTGCCTGCGGTCCCTGTCCCTCTGCCACTACATCTCCCATCATGCCCCACTACCTGCCATGTCTGCAGCCTGGACTTACAGTAAGGCTGCGCTTATAGTCCTGGCTACAGCGACGGCGTGCAGCCGCAAAGCAACTCAATGTAGTCTGTAGCGACCGCCCATAGTGTGACGTCACAGCGACCACAATTGCTGTAGTCAAAAGATTTTGAGATGTACAGAGACAGCCGCACCACGTGACTGGCAGCAGCCAATCACATAGCCCCTTGCTGCCAGAGACATCGCACACCAGAGAGCAACTTCGCTATAGCGACGTGTGATGTCACGGATCGCCATCGCTGTAGCCAGTACTATAAGCGTAGCCTAAGGGGAAGAGGCTGTTTATTTGTAAATGTTTTAGGCGTGTTGGGGGTTCTTATAAGGGGTGTCAGGGGTCTTATGAGGGAAATTGGTGGCGCTATGCGGGATGGGGGTGTATATGAAGGGTATTGTGGAGTGATGGATGCATGCGTACCTATTTTAACCTGGGAAATGTTGGAGGGTGTGCTTACATTCCCCACACCTACCACCGTGCCCCACTCCAGGACTACATGTCCCACCATGCCCCACTGAAAGAACAGGGCACTGCGGATTTTAGAAATTAAATTTATTGCCAATAGATGTGATGTTTCGGCCTTACATTGCCTTTATCAAGAGAAAAATGGCATTTGAGCCCGAACGTCACGTTGAATCTATTGGCAATAAATGTGCATTCTAAAATCCGCAGTGCCCTCTTCTTAACACCCTTTCAAGTGATCAGGATTCTCTGTGTGGTAATCCAATGAACCAGGAGCACCGGTATTTGTATTTATATGTAACCCTGTTCCCCCCACCCAATCTCATATAGGGCCTCTCTGTGGGAAACTCACTCTGGTTACATGGCTTAGTGTGGTGCATACCTGCTGGTAACAGGGGGCCCCGGGTCTCCCGCATGGTGGTATAGGGGAATAACAGGACAGGCTTCTGGGGTCTTGCCCAAATTGTACTCACAGGTGCAGTGCCTCCATCTCGTGCAGCCCCCAGGTGTATGGGGAGAAGTCTCTGCAGAAGAATCTCTTCCCCTCCTAATAGACTTCACTCTCAGGCAGGAGGTTTATAAAACAAAGGATTCTTTATTTGGTATTTCTGTTTTCAGCAGCCACCGATTGATAGCAGTTGTTAGAGTATCCACCCTCAGGATGTCCCTGGATCCACTCCCAGCCAAAGGGCACCGAGAGTTGTCCTTGCTCTTCCCGTATCCCCTTGTGGGATAAGAGGTATTGGTTTCCCACCACTCCCCTAAGGGAGGGCCTAAAACTGCCAGAGCCCTGAAAGCTTAGTTGGGTAAACCTCGCCTCTCTCCCGGTAGAGGCAGACTGGCTAAATCAGGAAGTACAATGCATTAAGTACAGATCCAGTAAGCACCACCCCTGTGCCTCTAATGGGACACAAGGCCTGATGACACTACCTTCTCTGACTTACTACACTGCATGTGTGGGGAAAACCCATGATTACTCCTGGCTAACCTACCCTTACTAGGCTTTACTGCCAGGACGAAGACAGAATAATAGCCCAAAACCTATCAGGGCTACATATATATTGAATGTGTATCTTATATATATATATATATATATATATATATATATATATATATAGACCATACGATACCGGTTGCAACACGACATCAAGGGACAGCACGCAGGTAAGTAAATCAAAAATGTTCTATATTTGATAGAAGACACAAAAACCGTGTTGCAACCGGTATCGTATGGTCTGTTATTGCTTTATGGGATAAACACCAAAACTTATTTACTTGCATATGGTGTGCCGGCTGTGCATTGGATTCTATATATATATATATATGGAAAAGGAAAATGATCTGCTGCGCTCACTCGGGCATGTGGGTATGTGACGTGGGAGAATAAAGGATGATAATATTATATTGTGATGAAAATGCTAGTTAGGTGACCACAATGACAAACTACACAAACCACAAACACAGACTGATAGTACAAACAGACCGGGAATACAAAACAGGAACAATAAAGATGAAAATAAAAATAGATATAAAGAATGCCCCACAGCTATCCCAAAAGCAGATGGAGCCGGAATCAGTGCTGTAGGGACGCCGCTGCCGGTCTTCAGGAACTCCACTTTCTTCTTCACACTACAACAAAAGAAAACAGCGCGGCTCCCACAGCGTAATTCTGTATATAATTTTAATATTGGCCCAATACCCAGATTACGGCCACTCACATTATTGAAATAAAAACAAGCAAGGATCTCAATAATCCAGGAACTTCACCCGTTACTCCGCCACGAACACCGGGTCCACGTGTGGTGATACCGCTGAACCTCCGCCACGGAGCCAGGAGTGTGCGTCCACACTGGTTCACTTCCTGGTTGAAGTCTCGCGATATCAGTCCCGGGGGTGTAGAGCTTTCAGCATACAGTGCACCATATCCAAATGATCATAGGAATATACAGGTGGGTATCTTCAGTACTGGCAGTGTACTGGGAGTATAGTTTGTGAGTCCACAATGGTTGAGAGAATCCTCAGCTTTGCCCTACGCGTTTTGTCACAACATGTGACTTCCTCAGGGGATAGATGTGCAGTCACCGGTGTATTTCCTAAATAGCCCAATACTTGATTGATTAATTAATTGGGATGTTTACACACCCGTGCTGCAACACTAGAATAGTAATTCGAATAATTGTACACCTGCTTAAAGGGAAGGGATTAGAGATGGGACACTCAAAAAATAAATAAAAAATGAAAATGAATAAAAGAAATATATATATATATATATATATATATAAAAAGAAAATAATATATATGTGAATAAAAACAAACACACTAGGTCTACCAATCATCAAGAGAGGAAAGATGTAACAATAATTACATATCTTAGTTGACTAATGTACCATAAATTACCCTTGGACATAATTTATATATTATAATAAATGAATAATCGTATATATGATCAAAGGATATAGTTGACATTGAATATACTAGATGAATAAGATTTCCGATGGCCTTTAGTATATAACCTTTAGTATATAACCTTTAGTATATAAACACTGGCATTAAACAATATTCCCAGAGTAAATATAACTTTATTTCATCCAACTATATAAATTCAAATACAACTCTAGACATACCATACCACACAAATATCATTTGCTAAATTCCAGTCCCTGTGTATTAGAGAGAACAGATAAATATTCGTTAAAAAGTTTGTTAAAAACATTCAATAAAAGTGATCTTTTACATTAAAAATATATATATGTACTTAAAAAACCATAACATCTATATTAGTATTAAACACAAGATATAACATATATAATATACACTAAATATTAAATAATACGTGCATAAAACTTCTAAAATCTATAAATTTTCATAAAGTGCATTGGATGTCGAGGCCAACAAACAGGCACAGCAGAGTCTCCCACAAGCACTCACAACACAGCCCCCCCCCCCAAAAAGGAGCACAGAGTTATACAAGTGTGCTTGTGTCTATGTGTTCGTTGAATCCCCTGGGGGACAAGGTGTCCAATGTATAGATCCAGAAGGTCTCCCTAAGGCACAACCTCCTGAATCTATCATCCCAATTAATTAATCAATCAAGTATTGGGCTATTTAGGAAATACACCGGTGACTGCACATCTATCCCGAGGAAGTCGCATGTTGTGACGAAACGCGTAGGGCAAAGCTGAGGATTCTCTCAACCATTGTGGACTCACAAACTATACTCCCAGTACACTGCCAGTACTGAAGATACCCACCTGTATATTCCTATGATCATTTGGATATGGTGCACTGTATGCTGAAAGCTCTACACCCCCGGGACTGATATCGCGAAACTTCAACCAGGAAGTGAACCAGTGTGGACGCACACTCCTGGCTCCGTGGCGGAGGTTCAGCGGTATCACCACACCTGGACCCGGTGTTCGTGACGGAGTAACGGGTGAAGTTCCTGGATTATTGAGATCCGTGCTTGTTTTTATTTCAATAATGTGAGTGGCCGTAATCTGGGTATTGGGCCAATATTAAAATTATAAACAGAATTACGCTGTGGGAGCCGCGCTGTTTTCTTTTGTCGTAATATATAATTTATTTGTGTGCAGCAGTTCCCCTATCCACCATGCCCCACTCCAGGACTAAATATCCCACCTCCCACATCATGCCCCACTCCAGAAGTACATCTCCCAACATTCCCAATCCAGAACTACACCTCCTATAATGCCCCACTCCAGGACTACAGGTCCCACCATGCCCCACTCCAGGACTACATCTCCCAACATGCCCCTCTCCAGAACTACATCTCCCAACATGCCCAATCCAGAACTACACCTCCTATAATGCCCCACTCCAGGACTACAGGTCCCACCATGCCCCGCTCCAGGACTAAATATCCATCATACCCCTCTCCAGGACTACATCTCCCAACATGCCCCTCTCCAGGACTACATCTCCCAACATGCCCCTCTCCAGGACTACATCTCCCAACATGCCCCTCTCCAGGACTACATCTCCCAACATGCCCCACTCCAGGACTACACCTCCCACCATGACTACATCTCCCATCATGCCGCACTCCACGACTACACAAAAAAACATACTGGATCCAAACGTAAATCAAATAAAAATGAAGGATTTATGTTTTGCTTTTGGTCTCACCAAGTTTCTTCTTTAATGTGTCAACAAAAAGCAGCAATGCAGAAAATATCAGCACACATAGGGAGAGGAATGCAGACACACACTGTAATATGTGCACAATACACAACGTTTATAATCCTGACACAGGATAATAGCAGCTCTCTAGCTGAGTTATATTACACAGGGTGAGTGCTATATATATATAAATATAAATATATACAGGATGAGTGCACTGCTAGTTAATTCTATTTTTTACTCCAGGACACACCTCCCAGCATGCCCCAGTCCAGGACACACCTCCCAGCATGCCCCAGTCCAGGACACACCTCCCAGCATGCCCCAGTCCAGGACACACCTCCCAATGTGCTTTTCCCGGCTGGTTTTAGCCTTCCTGACTACATTACCCAGCATGCTTCACGTCGGGGTGTCATATGTAAGTGACCATGTGACCATGTGACCACATTCAAACATTTCCCGGGTCAGTGACAGTCGGCAGCAGGTAATGTGATGTATATACTGAGTATGACACACGCACGTACACGGTGATGCACACATATACTGTAACACACGCACGTACACTGTGCATGTTGCACATGTACACACACACACGTACGTTATAGTATGTATTGCACGTGATGTGCACACAAGTTATAGTATATACTGCGCGTGATATGTGCACACACGTTATAGTATATACTGCGCGTGATATGTGCACACACACGTTATAGTATGTACTGCTCGTGATATGTGCACACACGTTATAGTGTATATACTGCGCGTGATATGTGCACACACGTTATAGTATATACTGCGTGAATGTGCACACACACGTTTAGTATGTAATGCTGTGATATGTGCACACACGTTAAGTTAGATACTGCGCGTGATATGTGCACACACGTTATAGTATATACTGCGCGTGATATGTGCACACACGTATAGTATAACTGCGCGTGATATGTGCACACACGTTATAGTATATACTGCGCGTGATATGTGCACACACGTTATAATAGTATATACTGCGCGGTGATATGTTGCACACACGTTTATAGTGTATATACTGCGCGTGATATGTGCACACACGTTATAGTATATACTGCGCGTGATATGTGCACACACGTTATAGTATACACTGCGCGTGATATGTGCACACACGTTATAGTATATACTGCGCGTGATATGTGCACACACGTTATAGTATATACTGCGCGTGATATGTGCACACACGTTATAGTATATACTGCGCGTGATATGTGCACACACGTTTATAGTTATATACTGCGCGTGATATGTGCACACACGTTATAGTATATACTGCGCGTGATATGTGCACACACGTTATAGTTTATACTGCGCGTGATATGTGCACACACGTTATAGTATGTATTGCACGTGATGTGCACACAAGTTATAGTATATACTGCGCGTGATATGTGCACACACGTTATAGTATATACTGCGCGTGATATGTGCACACACGTTATAGTGTATATACTGCGCGTGATATGTGCACACTCACTATAATATATACTGCGTGTGGCACGCACCACACGTTATAGTATATACTGCGTGTGACACACGCACACACGTTATAGTATATACTGCGTGTGACACACGCACACACGTTATAGTATTTACTGCGTGTGACACACGCACACACGTTATAGTATATACTGCGTGTGACACACGCACACACGTTATAGTATATACTGCGTGTGACACACCACACACGTATAGTATTACGGTGTGACACACGCACACACGTTATAGTATATACTGCGTGTGACACACGCACACACGTTATAGTATATACTGCGTGGGACACACGCACACACGTTATAGTATATACGCGTGTGACACACGCACACACGTTATAGTATATACTGCGTGTGACACACGCACACACGTTATAGTATATACTGCGTGTGACACACGCACACACGTTATAGTATATACTGCGTGTGACACGCACACACGTTAGTATATACTGCGTGTGACACGCACACACGTTATAGTAGATACTGCTTGTGACACGCACACACGTTATAGTATATACTGCGCGTGACGCGCGCGCACACGTTATAATATATACTGCGTGTGACACGCACACGTTATAATATATACTGCCTGTGACACACCCACACACGTTATAGCATATACTGTGTGACACACGCACACACGTTAGTATATACTGCGTGTGACACGCGCACACGTTAGTATATACTGCGTGTGACACGCGCACATGTTAGTATATACTGCGTGTGACACGCACACATGTTAGTATATACTGCGTGTGACACGCACACATGTTATAGTATGTATTGCGTGTGACATGCACACATGTTATAGTATATACTGCGCGTGACGCGCGCGCACACGTTATAATATATACTGCCTGTGACACACGCACACACGTTATAGTATATACTGTGTGACACACGCACACACGTTAGTATATACTGCGTGTGACACGCGCACACGTTAGTATATACTGCGTGTGACACGCACACATGTTATAGTATGTACTGCGTGTGACACGCACACATGTTATAGTGTATACTGCGTGTGACACGCCAACACGTTATAGTGTATACTGCGTGTG
>WSYH01004421.1:3653-27595 GCA_036426205.1 Ascaphus truei | reverse complement strand
ACGCGCACACGTTATAGTGTATACTGCGTGTGACACGCGCACACGTTCTAATATATACTGTGCGTGACGCGCACACACGTTATAGTATAAACTGCATAACACGCATATATTCACGCACGTTATAGTATATATCTATACTGTGTGTGACACATTATAGTATATACTGCGCGTGACGCGCGCACTTTATAATATATATATATACTGCATGTGACGCGCATATTCACGCACGTTATAATATACTGCACGTGACCTAATTTAACTCCCCCAAGTCATGTAAACGCAGGTTTAGCGTAGCGTACCCTACATCATATCTGACCCTGACGTGTTCCTGCGACCGTGAAGAGGAAGCCGTGTGAAACCGCTTCATTAATGTTGTGTGTTTGTAATTTATCTCCCAACCGGACAGATCCCACAGCGTCACGGACAGATCCCACAGCGTCACGGACAGATCCCACGGCGTCACGGACAGAATCCCATACGGTTGTTCGAGGCGTGACAGAGTCCAACGGCGATCCCGTGGAACACCGTCCGCGAACGGGTCTCTGACAGATCCCGTAGACAGTCGTCACGGACATGGTCCAAAAAAAAACAACAAACAAATACAACAACGGGCGTCGACGGTGCCATCCCAGGACGGGCCAGTCACGGACAGATCCCACGGCGTCACGATGACCAGTGATGCGTCACAAACACTGCAGTATGGTGAGACGGCGCTTAACCCCTTCCCTGCCACAGAGACCGGCCGTGCTGAGCTTAACCCCTTCCATACCAGAGAGTCACCGGCTGAGCTGCACTTAACCCCTTCCCTGCCAGAGAGACCGGCAGAGCCGCGCTTAACCCCCTTCCCCGCAGTGACCCTCTCTCTCTCTGCGCAGTGAGCAGTCAGCTCCCGTCGCTGCGGTTGGAGGAGAGCGATCTGCAGCAGAACCCGCAGTTCAGCAAGCTCCTGGTAGAAGTGTGCCAGCACGTGGATCCCAGCGGGGGCAGCGCCAGCCTGAGCCGAGAGCTGGAGGAGGTACTCCCCCCCCCCCCAACCCCACCCACCCCGCGCGTGCCATGCGCGATCCTCCGCGTTAACAATGTCACGAGGGAGCGGCTCAGTGAGTAAAGACACTGACTGACACTGAGAATAGAGCAGGGGAGCCTGGTTCAATTCCCGGTGTCGGCTCCTTGTGACCTTGGGTTAGTCACTTTATCTCCCTGTGCCTCAGGCACCAAAAACATTGATTGTAAGCTCTACGGGGCAGGGACCTGCGCCTGCAAAATGTCTCTGTAAAGCGCTACGTACAATTAGCAGCGCTATACAAGAACATGCTATTATTATATTATTATTATGATCCGCAGCATCACAGATCTCCTCCCACCCCAGGCCCGTCGGGAGCTCCGGCTGCAGAGGAAGGTGTGGCTGAGGTCCGAGGTCATTCACAGGCTGGTGCAAGAGATGCTGCTGGACCTTCATGTCAGGAAGCAGGAGGGGACGCTGAGCGAGGAGGAGAGTAAGGTGCGGCGCTCTCTTCCCTCCCCCCGGGTTACAGCGGGCGTGTCTGTGAGCAATTGCTCTCCCCTGCTGACCTCTCTCTCCCAGTTTCAGGCCGTGCTGCAGCGGTGCGTGTCTGTGAGCGATTGCTCCTGCCTGCTGACCTCACAAGGCGCCTCCCCCTTTTACCCGATGTCGCTCCTCGGGCTGGAGAAGCAGAATCTGCTGGAATTACTGCCCCCGGAGATGGTAAGATTGCTGAAAGCTCCCCCGACCTTCATTAACCCCCACCACTCTCCTTGCCCCCTCACCCACCCCAACCCCCCCACCTCTCCTTGCCCCCTCACCCCCCCCACCTCTCCTTGCCCCTCTCTGGCAGGACGTCCTGTGGATGAGGGGGCGGCTGCAGAAACAGCTGGAAGACGCGCTGAGGAAGAAATGTTTTACTTTTCTGTCCTTCCATCAGCCTGAGACAGGTTAGTGTGTGTGTGTGTGTGTGTGTGTGTGTGCCAGCCAAGTCTGTGTGGGTGTGTGTGTGCCATGTTGGTGTATCACGTGTGTACGCCATGGCAGCGGCAGCGTGTGGGCCAGGTCGGTGGGTGTGTTGCGTGTGTGGGGGCCGGGTGAGTGTGTCACGCGCACGTGTGGGGTTGGGTGGGTGTGTCGAGCACACGTGTGGGGCCGGGTGGGTGTGTCGCGCGCACGTGTGGGGACGGGTGGGTGTGTCGCGTGCCACCCTGCAGCCTCTCCTCTCTCACGCTCTCAGACGGGGAGGGGGATGTCCTGCGCACGGGGAAGGCTCTCCGCTTGGTCAGCACTCTCGAAGACGAGAAGAGACGTCTGCACAGCGAGCGAGAGAAGCAGGAGGAGACGGCGGCGTTACTGGGGAAACAGCAGGAGACGTATCCACAGGTGTGTGTGTCTATATCACACAATCTACTAATGTGTCCCCATCACACGCGTGTTACAAAGTCTGATACCCTCTCCGTCGCTGTTTGTCGTTCTCCCTCAGGAGTGAGGAGCCTCCTGCCCCTCAGACAGGCCGCCTCTGAGCTGTATCGCCCCTCCCCGCCTGTCTCTTCTCTCCCCCCCCCCCCTTAGGTGGTGTTACGCTGCCTCCTGCCCCACCAGAAACCCCCCCCCACCACCCACCCCACAAACGCCCCCCGCCAGTTCTTTTCCTTCTTCTCAGACAGGCCCCTCTGACTGTATCTCCCCTCTCCGCCTGTCTCTTCTCCCCCCCCCCCCCCCCCTCAGGTGGTGTTACGCTGCCTCCTGCTTCTCAGACAGGCCGCCTCTGAGCTGTATCTCCCCTCTCCGCCTGTCTCTTCTCCCCCCCCCCCCCCCCCCCCTCAGGTGGTGTTACGCTGCCTCCTGCTTCTCAGACAGGCCGCCTCTGAGCTGCGCCTCCTGGTTCAGTCGGACACGGATCGCAGTAACACGGAGTACCTGGAGACCAAATGTAACGCCTTGCTCCTCAAATTCCGGTGAGGTGGGGGGGGGGGGGTCGTGGGAGGGGGGGGGGGAGGCCCCGGATTATTTTCCAGTTACATTAACGATGTAATGATGTCTCAGGATGGAGGAGCTGCAGGTTCTCACAGACACATACACCCCGGAGAAGGTTGAGGTTCATCGGCAGATCAGGTGTGAGCCTCGGATACGTGCGGGGGAGAGAGTCTGCGACTAGGCCAGTCTGTCCCGCTCCCTATACTCTTCCCCCTCCCCTCCTCCCAATACTCGCCCCCCTGCTCCCACCTATACTCACGGCCACCTCCGCTCCCACCTATACTCGCGCCCCTCCCCCCCTGTGCTTGTGCCGTCATCCGCCCCCTATACTCTCCTCCCCACAGGGAAACCCTGGAGCGGGCGGTGAGGACCGAGGAGCGGGAGGTGTCGGCGTCCCGTGAGATTCTCAGCTCCTACAAGATCCTGGGCCCGGAGTTTGAGGAGCTGGTGCGCGAGTACACTCGCCTGCGGCAGGACATCGAGAACGACCGCTCGGTGCTGCAGGAGATCAGCAAGACTGTGCCCTGAATGCCGCCCTATCCCCCCCCTTCCCTGTCCCTGAGGACCAAGATGCCCCCTACTCTCCCTCTCCAAACTTAATTCTCCCTCTCTGTGCAGTGGTTCCTATTTTGTGATACTTTCTCCCTCTTGCTGAGGGAGGTTCTGCATTAAACATTCTGTTTCCGACGCGTTTCTCCTGTCTGTTTCTGCTCCCCTTGCGATAACAGAGCGGCTTCTGGGTAGCAAAGTAACTCGGTCGGTTTAGTTTGAAAGGAAGCACACGTCCATCAAGTTCAACCTCTGTTACGTTCCCAGCGGGGGAGACATGGAGACCTCTAAAACCAGCCCCTTGGAAGGATCAAAGCCCTCCCAGTAATGAGATTCCTCCCTGGAGCAGTGCTCATTCTGTTCGTCAATACGTTCCTCCTCCTATGTGAGCGTAGATATAACCGGCTGTCCTTAACCCTGAGGCTTCTAGAATCCCTGGGGCCTGCACTTCCGCTCATGTCACCGGGGGAATCGTGTGCTTGCCACCCCCAGCAGCGAATCCAAAGTGGTGTCTCGCTGTATCTTCTGCCAGTGAAAGGGGTAATAACAGAGATTAAAATCGAATTTTCCATGAGAATCTGCTGCTGCGTTTTGTTTGCGGTATGGAACATGGGATCAGGGAGCCCCAATAATTTTTTCGGGGGGAGGGGGGGCTGGACAATGGAGCTGACGAAAAGAGGGGTTTATCTGTTTGTTAAGGACTCGCCATTATGGATCTGGGAATATTTCTAATATGGATGGAAACAGGACAGACTGAGAATTTGTGGACTTGATGGTTACTGGAAGCGTATGCGTGGCACTGAACAAGATGGCCGCCAAAGGGGTTAAGCTCTGCAGTAAATGAGCACACGAGAGCCGCTGACCAACCCAGAGACAGCAATTCACGGCCAAAACACGACTGCCAGCCGGATAAAACCCTCCGACGCGCCTCCGTGGTCGGAGAAATCCATGGACAAGTGAGGTCACTCGCTTTCTCCAAAACAGACCATCTCCACTCCTCTTCAAGATGGCGGATCCCCGGGAGAACTCGGAGTCAGACCCCGAGGTGAGACCCACAACCCTGAGAGACACGAGAGAGCTGATACAAGACCTGAAACAGAAGCAAGAAGCCACAGGTCTCCAGATACACAGTGGGGGATGTAAAGACTCTTTAAACAGCAGAAGAAGCCACTGCAAATATATCGGAAACTGGCCCCAGTGACTTTGGCAAGCAGAAAAGAGCTCAGACGCATCACTGCGAGTCTGTGAACTCACGCAGTCGAGTACAGACGAGGCTTTCCGTTTCGTCTGCCGGCCTCGCATCACGTGGAAGAGAGTATGCGTTTTTCCGGAAGAGGGTCTGCGGGTTTCTACAGCGCCTGGGTCTGCCGACCCAAGGTTCTCCAGACTGGGAAGGTTCAAGAACGGAAACCTCGGCCAGCGAATTTGGGCGAAGAACAATGACGTCACAATTCCGATGTAAAGAGAAATGGGTAACGAATCACAATCCAACTTATGGACCGAGACTCCTGAGCGATACTGAGGCAAAGGGGTTAGTGGTCAAGCACCACTGACTTTGTGAACTCAGAAAAGCGGACACCATGGCCGAGGACTTAACCAGTAGGAAAGATTAGGAAACGATCTCGCTGAAGACCTGAACTCTCCATCGGAAGCGAGGGACGCGTAGATTGCAAGTCAACATTCAAGTTTTAATTACCCAGTTATTATTGTTAACGTTGACAATGTTATAGACGCACACGTGTGTCTGTTATGTTCAAGATGGTTGCGGTTATAAATCTGTTTATTATATTAAAATTGAATGAGAAATTATATCAAGACAATTAAATGAGAATGTTTAAAAGCTGCAGTTCAAGCAATATCCTACGTGTGGTTTTTTTAAATCAGTTCTGTATTGAGAAAATACTAGTAGCATTTTGTGAGGGAAAAACAATTTTTAAAGAAACTTTTAATGTATTCTAAAGTAGCAAGCATTTTTATTTCTATAGCAACAATTTACATAGTCACATCCCCTTCCTCTTCTGAGGCTGGCTCTGGCACACCCATTTTGCCCTGTCTCTACCAGTGCACCAATTGTATCTAGTAACTGCCTGGTCACATGACCTTCCTCTCTTAACTTTGCATCTTGGGTACTCTTCTGCAGCAATAAAAGTGATTTAAAGAACCCCCAAGCCAAATCATTGCCGATCGATCACAGGAGAACGGATCGATTGGCAACTTAGCTAATCACTTGTCAGTGTGTAGAGTGTGTATATTGTTTTGATGCACGTATTGGATGGGGAAGGGAACATTTAAAAAAAAAAATTTTTAAAACAGCAGCTTAAACTGCAGCTTTAAGGTTTAGAATTGAAATGTAGCCAAAACAGATGAATAGCAATTAAAGTTTCGTGCATAACAGATATTGGAGGTTGGCTTTGAGAGAGAATTTAAGGGCTAGTTTAACATTTGGTAAAGTTTTTTTGTAAGGAAAACCATGCAGAGAACGGGGGCAGAGTTAGTGATCAATAAATACAGTTGCATTTGGGTCTCGAACTCGCTCTCTGGTAGCATGTGCGGGACGAAAGGGTTCTCTCTCCCTTTGTTCCATCATTACCTTCTGCGAGAGAGCGCACGTGTTCTCATCATTGATTGCATTTCCATCTGGAAGTAATGCTATAAAAATAAACCATAACTTTGTCTGCTGAACAACGATTGTCTGAAGTCTTGCAATTAAAGAATTCTAACAATTAAGTTACATTCGCACTAAAGGAAGCCGTGATCACTGCACTGCATGGCTACTCCACCCTAACTAACCCAAACACATGCTTAAATACTGACATAGCTAAACGGCTTAATACAGAGGTGCAAGATTCCTTAGAACAGCCTCCTTACTGATACAAGTACTTCTACCACAAGGGTAGAAAGTAACACCACTCACCCCTGGTCTAAAGAAATCCTTGGTGGTTCCTCCATAAAAGTTTTTCCCTGTCTTCCCGCACGCAGGACTATCGCACACTTCATGCGTACCAAGCTCGCGTACCGCCATTACACCCCAAATCAGATATACAAGACTTGGAAACCTCAATGTCAATCTCTGATAACGTCATCTGTTTGTCCGTTGGTGTCAATGGGTTAAACTCTCTCCTCAAAAGAAGACTGACCTTCTCAGAGATAAAATCAAAGAAAGGTGATATCGTTGTGATCCAAGGAACCCACCTACACAAAAAGGATGGGTGTAGATGCCAAAACAGAATTTGTTCGCATATCTTACGCTCCCCAGCAAGGGGGGGGGGGGGAATATGGGCGCAGGCATATGGCGTAACGTGAAAGTGCCCGTCAAAGTAGAAGAATATCACACACAGATGGGAGATGACAGATTCTAGTTGGTAACATTCAGAGGGAACCGATGTAACCCTAGTTTCACAATACACTTCCAATGAAAGTCAGAGACAAGTCTTCCAAAATACATTCCCCAAAATAATGAACCTCAAACACCTTATTCTAGGCGGGGATTTCAACGCCGTACTGAATCCGGCAAGAGACTGATCAGATGCCCAACGCAACACCAATCCACTGCTAATCAGAAATGCCAACATTCAGCACGAGATAGTACGGGACAATCAGCTGGTAGACACACGGAGAAACGTAATCCCCTATGTCAGGAAGCTATACGCGCTTCTCTGCACCTCACACCCCACGGCCGAGGATAGACCTGTCGGTAGCGAGTACAGGACTGATTGCTTCGATCGAAGGGGCCGAAAATTGAAAATAGATCTTGGTCAGACTGTACACCAGTATCCGTAAAGTTATCCGGCCTAAACTCAGAGCAGATCGGATGTGGAGACACTGTTGTGCGCGCCTAAAACATGAGATCGGATACACAGCGCAGTAACACAATTGTGACGGGGGGAGGATTAATCAGGCCTTAAATAACGGTTATACCCGGCTGATTAATCCTGACCCGCAGTGGGAAGGAAGGGGTTAAACTGATTTGCTATGTTAAAAGTCAAAATGCATTGCTTGCCATACCCTCTAACCGACACATGATGGCGCAGGAGAGCCCAACACTAGCCCTGATTGGAAAAGTGTGTAAAAGCTATCCCTTACTTGCTGTATAGAAGCCCGCATTTCAATTAGAACTGTTAACTCTAAAACGAAAGCACCCAGAAACCTGATTTTTGGGGTGCAAATACAGTGAAACACTACATGCAGATACATATAAATCTTACAGTGGTGACACGAACAGAACATGATGTTTTAATAAAGCGTGTACAAACTGCAGATTTTAAATGTAAGGCAGGAGGTATTTTTGCAAGCCCGGAAAGGAATTCCTCGGGCATACAGCTGTGAGATGGGTGAATGAGCTGGGGGTATTTTTATGACTGAGCCTCAAAGGAGTCTCACTGATTTAGCATCCCCCTTTCTAAAAGAGTGTCAGCATGAAAAGACCCAGAGACCCACAGTATATACCAAACTGGCATACTGATGCACAACAGACGCCAGGCTATTGACACCTCTGGGTCAAAAATCAGACTCAGCGGCGCCAAAGTATGGGTGTATCCCAGGTATGCTAAGTGGCATGTGTGTCAACCTGACTCATGCGCTTTGCATACCGGACAGCCTTTTTGACCGGTCTTATGAACTGTGGCCAACCTGGCTATTGGTGGGTTAATGGTTCCCACAAGGGGGATTGGATCCACATGTTAAAGATAGCTTTGGCCAGTCTATAGCCGTGGCTCCTAAGGTGTCCCCAGTTTGATTCCTGAATTTTGATCCATGATGTGAAGACACAAGACTTTGTTCCAGCACAGCGGCAACCGGTTCAGGAGAGAAGGGGTTAATAACACCGTAACTAAGGATTTGCCTCAAACTTCGGAATTCGTTAGCCCTGGTGACTCTGGAACAAGTTCTAACAAAGTTCCATGAAATACTCTGAGGTGGCTGAGATATCAGATTGGCAAGTTGCGATCTGGCCACACAACCTTTAAATCAAGGCTGCATTTCTTGCACTTGCAAGCAAAGGACAATTTATTTTGTTCCAAGGACAATTTATTTAGTTCCCTTATCCCAGTAAGTGTTGTTTTAAGTGTATTCTGCAGATGTCGTGTGTTTGTCTATTAAGGAAATAAATCACAATTTATTTTGCAACTTGTTCTGTTCAATCAAGTACCCAGAAATATGAATGTGTTGGTAAAGTTGATGTCCATCGTGACAACAATATTTCACACTAAACTCAAAGGCACAAATATCCCCATTTGTTCTATGGACAGCGCACAAAGTGGTGATTTGGGAAGTCCTTGTCGCTTCTGATGTATAATTCAATGGATAGCTATAGATACACTGTGACTGTTGGGAAATACAGGTCTGAACGAACAGTTGCCATACCTGGTTGGTCTGTGTAACACTTCTTCGTCACAATATCACCAAGGAAAACGGTCTCTGTAATATCTAGAGAAACCGAGCACGCAGCGGTAAGTGAGAGACTTAGGCCGAGTCCATAGAAGGACAGGCCGTGCGGACGCTCAGCGCTGAGCCCCTGCATCCTCAATGAGGATGCCTTGAGAGGGGGCTCACGCGAGCGCCCGCAGGCGTGCGGAGGCTTTGAAATTTTCAGCCGACAGCCAAGCTGTTTTTCAGCGCACTGTCGGCTGAAAACATCCAATCAGCCTGAAGCAGCGTCAACATCACGGCGCCGTGACGTCGGCGCCGTGACATTGACGTCAGTGCGTCGCGGGCGATTGGCCCAACGACGTCACTGCCCCGCCTCCAACCACCTCCCCCCGGCTCCCTTCGCGCACGCTGGCTCGCCTGCAAGTCCGTGGAATCGCGCCGACTTAAGCAGGCGAGCCTCAGCGTTAGCGCGCCTCCGCTCTCCTGAAGCCTCTATGGCCCCGGCCTTAAAGGCACTCCCTGAGTTTTTCTCTTGCAAGATGTACCGAGGTAGGCGTGCTCCAGCCTGAATCCGGTGATTTGATGAAAGCGAGAGATGGCGTGCGCTGCCGGAAGAAAACTCACCAAGAGTAGATCGATAACAGCTGAAATAGACTTTATTTGGCACATTGACAGCATTAAAAACACTAACGAAAAACACACAAAGTGCCCATCTCTATTACTCTCTCTGGAATCAGAAAAAGCGTTCGATTGATTAGATTGGCAGTTTATGTCAGCTACGCTCTCGCAGATGGGATTCACATCCAAAATTTTAAGCAGCATAAACACACTATATTCCACACCAACGGCCATTATGAGAATGAACAACTCTTTGTCTGACCCTTTTTCAATATTAAACGGAACTAGACAAGGATGTCCGCTGTCACCTTTGTTGTTTGCCTTGGCCATAGAACCATTAGCATGCCGGATAAGGATGAATCCCAATATTGCGGGTATTTCTGTTGGTCAGGAAGAATTCAAAATAGCTCTTTTTGCGGATGATATACTACTGACGCTCTCAAAACCTCTCACCTCCCTCCCTAACCTTTTTCACGTTCTATCGGAATTTGGTTCCCTTTCAGGTTATAAAATTAATCATTCCAAATCTATGGCCCTCAGTCTAAATCTCCCTAAAGATATGGTAAAATTGCTACAGTTAAATTTCAATTTTAAATGGAATCCGAACCACATTAAATATATAGGGGTTCAATTAACAAAAGATTATTCAACTTTATACAGCACAAATTTTAAACCCTTTTACGACCAAATAGCTAAGGATTTGGCCTCTTGGAATCCGTATATAATATCCTGGTTTGGGAGGATAGCCACCATTAAAATGAATATCTTACCGAGACTCCTCTATCTCTTTCAAACTCTCCCGGTTAAAATCAACCAGAAAACCCTAAATAATATTAAAAAGAAGATTTTGCAGTTTGTCTGGCAAAATAGGCGACCCAGAGTTCGTAAGGATATCTTACTATATATTTTTGAAAGCGTCATATGTTTCCGTGTCTGTATGTGTCTCCCTGTGTCCCTCCCTGTGTCCCTAGCGGCAATCCCATTGGACCTTGGGCCAGGCCAATGAGATTGCTCCCTTGGGCCGCCCGCCCCCGCACACCTCTCATTGGCCTGAGGCGGAGTGACGGGCCAAAGGAGAGACGGAGAGAGACACACACACACACCCCCACCCCCCTCCCCCATGCTCTCTGTGGCTCTCCCCTCACATAGGCCGCTCCCCCAGCTGACCATCCCCGAGCGCCCCCTGCCCTTTGCCCCCTGCCCCCCCTGCCCTTTGCCCCCTGCCCTCCCTCCCCCTGCCCTCCCCCCCCCCCCGCCCTTCCACTCCATGCCCCCTGCCCTTCCACGCCCGGGCAACGCCGGGTATATCAGCTAGTTCTTTATAAGTCCAAATCAGGAGGAGGCTTAGCTCTCCCGAACTTACAAAACTACTATAGATCCGCACAGCTAGGGCAACTTATTAGCTGCATTCAAACCCAACTGATAAAAGATGGGTCGAAATAGAGGATCTGATTTGCTCCCCATGTAAAATAAAGAATCTCCTCTGGCTCAATAAAAAGTCCAGACCATCTGAGATTTACAGGAACCCGTGATATCCTTTGCCTGTAATCTCTGGGATTCCCTCAAATCCAGGTTCCAACTAACCGGTACCCCATCCCTTATGCAACCCCTATTCTCTGACCCCTCCTTTCTTTACACAGGTAACCCGCAATCCAATATCTGGGTTCAAAAAGGACCCATAAGGGTTAATGGTATTTTTATTCAAGGGAAAGTCCCTCTATTCACTTCACTACGAACAAACCACGATATCCCCCTCTTCTGAATTCTTCAGATTTCTCCAGGTTAGACACTATGTCCAATCAGTCTACAAACCGAAACAATTCCATGTTTTAACCATACATGAGGACTGGTGTCTGTGCCAGCCCCTCACACAAGGCATTATCTCTAGAATATATCAGAGTCTATCCCCTATAAAAAGCAACCAAACTCCTGATAACTATGTGGTATCCTGGGCAAGGGATTTTAACGTCAGTATAGACCTAGATATTTGGAAAGATATCTGAGAAGCTGCTTCCAAAACCTCTTCGTGTGTCGTGATTAAGGAGAACATTTACAAGTTAATATTCAGATGGTATATGACTCCCGCCAGGTTACACTCTTTTCTCCCAGGCGTTTCCCCTCTGTGCTGGCGTGGCTGTGGTGAAGTGGGGAATATATACTGCACATATTCTGGTCATGCCCCAAAATCCAACAAACATGGACGGAATTGTTAGTCCTAATACACAAGATTTTAGGGATCACTGTCCCACATGACCTATTATATATAGTGCTAGGAAAACCAATGCCCAATCACACCAAAAAAGAAGCTAAAGTAATATCCCACATTTTAAACGCCACAAGGTGTACAATTGCCAAAAATTGGAAACAACCGGCAACTCCATCCCTAAACCAAATAAACAACAACATTTGACATATAGTCTATATGGAAAAACTCTCAGCCTATCTGAACGGCTCTACCTCGCGATTCTCAGAGATTTGGGCTCCTTGGTTCCGTCATGCAGGTATATCCCCATATATATCCCCATATATAGACTAGAATGCTTCGAACAGAGTGATACATGTGGTAATTAAACTGTTGTTTACTGTGTTATATTGTTACAAATGCTGTCCCTCCCCTCCCCCTCCCTGATCTCTCTCCCCCTTATTATTCCACAACCAGTTTATTTGTATTATTGTATTCCCACCTTTTTTGTTTTTCTTTTTTTGTATATCCTATTTTTTGTATATAAAATGATCAATAAAAAATGTAAGTAATAAAAAACAAACAAAAAAAAAAAAACTGACGCGTTTTGTGCCGGATGGCGCTTTGTCAGCCATTGCACCATGTGATCGGTGGAGCAGACCAACTCTGCATTGTTCACAGTATATACACACACACATTTGTAGCAGGGGCTACACACACAAAGAAACAACTAGATAGTATCAGTCTACAATTAAGAAACTGCCTGGTTGAGAGAACTGAAAAATCGATGCGCTGGATACGTCAACTGTATCATGACAATGGCAATAAGGCCGATCGCGTCCTCGCATCGAAGCTCGGAGACCGGATTAATGGCCACAATATTTATGCAATCCCAAAAAGTTCAGGAGCCCTAACCCATAATCCCATAGAAATAAATAACGAGGTAAGGGAATATTACCAAGCCTGAAAAGACCTAACAGGAGATGACCCAACTAGTTCACTCAGATAAATAAATATTTAGATAAGGCCCCTTTACCCACCCTAGACACAGCCTGCAAAGATGTTACCTAAGGAAGGTAAGGATCATGCTTTATCCCCACGCTATAGACCAATTTCATGAATAAACAATGACGTAAAGATATTTGCCAACATACTAGTCATTAGGTTACATGCAGTCCTAGGCTCCCTTACACACCTTGACCAGGCAGGCTTTGTCCTGGAGAGATGAGCAGCAGACCTCATCCGAATGATAACCAATATTATCCATAATTACAACAAGTCGTCCACAATAATCCTAGGGCTAGACGTCGAGAAGGTCTTCGACAGGGTGAGTTGGCCATTCATGTTTCAAATCCTTCATAAATATGGAATAGGCCCCCGCTTTATAGCCGGAATAAGAGCGCTCTATTCATTCCCGACAGCTGTCGTAAAAGCCGCATGTTGTGTGTCGCAGTCATTCCCCATTAAAAATGGAACTTGTCAGGGATGCCCAATGTCACCATTCGTATTAGCTTTAGCATTATAAGCATTATAAGCCTTAGCATCATCAATCACATTAAAAACGATCATCACAGGCGTGGTGATAGGAAAAAAGGACTACAAAGTTTCCCTGTTCGCTGATAATGTTTTATTATATCTCACGAATCTGGAAATATCCCTACCGGAGCTTTCTAAAGAAGTAGAGGACTTCACTATATTGACACATTTCAAAATAAACTCCCCCAAATCGGAGGCCCTGAGTCTAAACATCTCGCCGGCCGCGCAAGCTAATATGAAACGAGATTTTAAATTAAACTGGAAGGAGATGAGTCTAAAATATCTGGGGAGGCAATAGGGGGGCTCCTATCTCCCACGTGCATGCGCACACCAGTGACTGCCTCCGCATTATATTCTCTAACCGCGAGTGTATGCGGTAGTCTGCTCAGGCTAAAATATACAGGGTAAAAGTGCCCCGACGGTCATTTTAAGCCTCCATGTGCAGTGTTTAGAAGGGAAGTGCTCAATCGATAGAAGTACTGATTTTTAGTTGCCTGCAGCAACATTCAAGCTGCGCTGCTGTGTACAGCCTTTTACATAGCAGCACAAAGGTTTACTTTCTGTGCCACTACAGCTAGCCCTCTGATATATGACAAGTGATATATTCAATAGCATTAGTGTCTTCTTGACCAAGGTTGATCCACCTACTCACTGCCTACAGTCAGTATAACTTACCTCTGACAACAGCCACGTAGGTTACTGCCGGACACCACACTCCTGCAGCACAGCACTTTAAGGTTACCTTAGGTCACCCTGACACCTAGCTAGGCTTACCATCGTTTACTGAGAGGAAGCACAGCTGATTGCACCAACAACTACTGATATACACAATACATTTGCTCCTCGTGTCTATCAGTTACTACGGGTCACATCTACCACCTTAATTAAGGGCTTACGCAGATTCTGCTAGCATGTGATATGTAGTCTCAGTACCTATCTGAGCACACCCATCAGCACACACTCACTACACAGGTCCACACTAGGATTTCTGTGTTGTCCTGTCACCAGTGTTTCATATAAGACATACCTGGTACACACGATTCCGTCTGATCCGGAGCCAATACGGCTGTTATTATCCAGGATCAACCTACCTCCAGTGCGTTGCTCCAACATTTATGTTTTAATATATGATGCTATCAATTAAAATTATGTTTTAAATCATTCACTCATCATCAGAGCGTGAGCCTGAGTGCTACATTGGGTTCTCTCTCTTCTCTTTACTAAAATATCTGGGGGTATACATTACAAAGCAGTGCAAAAATGTATACGACCAGAATTATCCCTCGTTAATTAAAAGCAATCAAATAGGACCGCAGCACGTGGTAAACACACCCGATATCCTGGCTAGGAAAACTTACTACAGTAAAAATGATTATTCTCCAGGGAATCCTGTATCTTTTCCAAATGTTACCAGTGTCTGCCCCGTGTTAAATAATCTGGGATCTACAGAGGAGGGTGTCTGGGTTTGTGTTGGCGAAGTGTGACAAAATGCGTGATAGCACACTTGTGGAAGGCGTAGAAGCCATCTCCCAAGACGCAGATCAAAAATAACATCTGGGACATGATGATAATGGAAAAATGAGCATCGATGTTACATGACACCCGCCTTAAATTCCAGAAGGTATGGGGCCCTTGGATTTCATTCCTGAGGGGTCCGACAGACCGTAGGCTCTGGTTAACTGACATTATTAGTCTAAAGAGGAGACAATAGCCCCTCCTCACAATCATATTCTCAGGTGTCTAAATGATAACCACCCTCCCCAACCCCCATAATCCACCCAATGCTCACCCCTTCCAAATGTCTCTCTAAAGTCACCCACCTAACAGATCCCATCGCCCCCACTGTCAGCTGCATTACCATGCCACCGACAAGACTAAATCCAGAGACCTGACTCCAACCCCTGCCCACCAACCAAGCAAGCTCTCAATGCACCTAACCCATAACCCGACCATAATGTTCCCTCTCCTGCCCACCAACCAAGCAAGCTCTCAATGCACCTAACCCATAACCTGACCATAATGTTCCCTCCCCCGCCCAAAAAAACACCAACCAAGGAAGCCCTCTATGCACCCCTATACTCCTTCCCTCTACCCCCCATCCCCCTCCCCCTCCCCCACCCCCACCCCTACCCCCACAACCCACAAACGTATACCAGGTATGAAACCCAATACCAAAAAGTATATTTAAAATAAGAATAGTCCCTGACACGAGAGACGCGTGGAAAGGTTTTAATGTGGCTCATGTAATAACTTTCCTCATTTATAGAAATAATGAATAATAAAATATATAATAACAGAAAGAATGAATAATCACTCTACCCTCCAATCCTCCCCCTTCACTTCCCCCCAATTATATTCCTTGTGAAACATTTTGCCACAGCCTCAAATGGTTAATAATGCTGTAATTTCGCACGCTTCCAGCAAAATGTCGCCAGACCGCGAGAAGCGCGGTGTGCGCCATGTCGCCTCAGCATGAAGCCAAGCTCGCGATTTGAAAGAAGTGTGCCAGTTAGCTCATTAAACAAAATTGCAAAGCACGCCAACAACGCACGGCGCTTCACACACTGGGACTCCGCGCCCCCGGCTTTTTACGGTCGCGTTTGCGCTCCGCTGCGTGTCCGCCCCGGATAACACATCCATTTCTACATTAATAACAGCGATACCAATGTTTTGCACCCAGTTATTAGAACAGGTCTAAAAAAAGCCAGGCCCGCTGCAGTAAGACCCTCCCACCGCGCAGCCCTAACGCCCCCAACCCTGCTCATCTGAATCCTCGAGGGCCTAACTACCATGATATTGAACCTGTCCCATCAGCCACGGTTATTTAAAGGAGCGCTTCCTACATTCCAAATATTCAACACCTAGCTCATACCCCCCCACACCCCGCAGGGCAAGCCCACAGTTAAATTCACGTTAAGCGGCACGTCCGCCCTGATCGCCATTATTCTTCTTCGCTCTCCTCTCGCCCTTTCCAACGCTGTTTTTGTTTTGAAAATTGGATGCTCCGTCCAGGAGACAGAAGCGTTTGAAATACGACGTGTCCGGGAGGTTAAAATGGCGTCGCATTCAGAACGTACTTAATAAAAGCCATTTCCGTTTCCTTACCTAACCCTGCGGCGTACGCCGATCTGCAGATAGAGGTCATTGTCCGCCAGAATTCCCTGCCCTGGTGAGCTGACAATCTAAATATTGATGTCTGAAGCACTCGGAGACCATGTTCCAAATTCACTAAGTGGTGCTATGGCGCGAGTCACCCCCTGGCGCTGGTTGACACCGTGTGGCTTATTCTAGTGAATGGAGCTTGCGGTGTCTCCAGCACCGGAAGGTGTTCTATAGCCAAGCTTAGTAAACATGCGCCTTACATCACAAGGAGCTCACGCTCGCCATGTCCCGGTACCCAGGGAATTTTGTGATACCCACGGCATTATTTTGATTACGCCTTGGCAGCATAAGCAGGATATAATAATGTTTTGTGTTATGCACAGACAAAGCGCGGACGCTTTTATTAATAATAATTAAAAAAAACAACAACTTTGGAAACGTTGAGTGGAGTTACCCAGTGATGTGCGAAGGGAACGCACAAAGCGGCTTTAATATAGTCCGGGGGTAGCGCGAGTGGGAGCCTGGCGCTCGGCTAATAATAGCACCAGCTTTGCGGAGCCTAGCCACTCTCATCGCAGGTACGCGGAGGTCCCCAAAGAGACCCAACGCGGATTGCTAATGAGATTTCCGCGCTTCCGTCTCTCGTGCTCCAGTTCGGAGACTGAAAAGGCTTCTCTCAAACCCAGCTGAGAGCACAGGCTGTACCCCTAATGGTTTTAAGGCTCTATCCCAGGGGGTTGGGGGCTACTGCAGTCCTCAAGGGCCATCAACCGGTCAGGTTGTCAGGATCTCACTGCTTCAGCACCGGCGGCTCAATCAGTCCCGGCTTCAGCACAGCTGGCTCAATAAGTCCCTCCTTCAGCACAGGTGGCTCAATCAGTATCTGCTTCAGCACAGGTGGCTCAGTCTCAGTTTCAGCACAAGTGGCTCAGTCAGTCCCTGCTTCAGCACAGGTGGCTCAATCAGTGGCTCCGTCGATTTGAGCCCCCTGTGCTGAAGCAGAGATATCCTTAAAAGCTGGCCTGTTGTGGACTGGAGATACCCACCCCAGCTCTACCCCCCGCGGTGCATGTCTTCCAATGCTTCGCAGCAATACGCCACATATACCCCGCACCTGCCTCGCACGGCACAGAGCCCCGAAGAAATACACACGACATTAATAGGCATTTTTGCGTGCAAGTGTCGGCAAATAGATTGAGGAAGTGCGAGCGTACCCGTGAGCCGGCGCGATGCAAATCAAAAGGACGGTTTTAATTAGGAATAACAAGCTAACTGAAATGTTGTTGTGTACTTGTTATATCTCATTAAAGCACTCGTGTTATCCGCTCCTCGCCGCACTCGTGTGATAGTCTTACAGCCTGTGTGTTTTCTATAGGACCCCGTATAGGGCTAGCCATGGGCAATACAAAGAGGTCACACAGCTACACAGTATATAACCAACCTCATCCCTCTCCTCCTACCCCCCCTCTTCTCTCCCTCTCCCCTCCCTGCTCTCTTCTCTCCATCTCCCCTCCCTGCTCTCTTGCCTCCATCTCCCCTCCCTGCTCTCTTCTCTCTATCTCCCCTCCCTGCTCTCTTCTCTCGCTCTCCCCGCTCCCTTCTCTCTCCCCCCTTTCCCCTTCTATCTCCCTCCCCTACCCCATTCTCTCTCCCCCTCCCCTTTTCTCCCCTCCTGCCCCCTTTTGTCCCCCCTCATCTCTCTCTCCTTCCCCTCCTGTCCCCTTTTGTCCCCAGTTCATCTCTCTCTCTCTCTCCCTCCCAGCACTCTCCTTTAATACCTTATGATGTCCCCAAACCTCTCCGCCTCTCTCCTCCTTCAGCGTTCTTACTTTCTCCTCCCGCGCCCCCCCGAACCTCTCTTTCTTTCTCTGTCTGCTTTCTGTGCAAACTGTACAGCTATCGGACTCTCCTTATCTGCCACCAGGCCATGTGCATTATGCTGTCACCAGTATGATGTCACGTGCCAGATAAATAGCCTACAAGATGCAACCCATGGGACCTAACATCCCCAAACAATAACCACCCAACCCCCCCACCCCCGCCCCCCTTTGGGGTGAGCGAGACGACCCAAACAATGACATTCGCCTTATTTTGATGCATAAAGTAACCCGCCCGTCGCGCGCCAAAATCAAAACATTTTTGTCTCGCCGCTCTCGTGCACTCTGGCCGTACGCATTGCCTTCCTGCCTTTTGTTTTTGGCGCTCGCGTGAACGCGGCCTAAGGAGGCGCACAGACAAACATTGTGAAACATATATAAAATATGGTCATGCGTGTACCTCTGTACATTGCATGTCTCGGTGTGTGCGGGTTTGGATGTGCGTGTGACTTCGTGCACTAGCCCCACTTATTCTTCCTTCAATCTTTCTGCATCCAGTGGGATAACGCTCTGCTAAACATCCCTGCTGCTTGGGATAGAACATCATGGCGGCTAAAATGGCCGACGTAGCTAAAATCCCAGTCTGATGATGTCACTGCCCCCACCTGGCAGGGTGAAGCCATTACACGGTGAGGATGAGAGATGCAGGGGATTCTGGGAGAGTGTGTGCGAGTGTGAGTGCGAGTGTGTGTGAGTGTGCATTCTATGTACAGAGAAATCCACTCCCAAGGAGAGAAGCCAGTGAGATTTGAGGTTTCTGGACCAAAAACGGCACCTTAAAGGTGATATCCAGAATATTATATTTTTAATGAGTGAGACTGCATTGAAGTCGGAGACCCTGATGCTAAAATTCACTGAAGCGGATTGAAACCCAGCGAGACGCAGAAAATCCGGAACGCTCGTCTCTATACAGCGCATACATGTAGCATGCTTCAATATCAGAGGTTTATCCCAATGGGTCTTTCCTGGTTATATATAAAATGCAATATCCTACATGTGTGTTTTTTTTAATACATAATTTCTGTATTATTAGATAATACTTACTAAATTATTCTGTTTTTATTTCAAATCTTAATTTCATTTCTAATGAGTATTAATATACTGCACATCCTGTGATTTCTATAGCAGGCTTTAGCCCACCTCCCCAGCAGTGCAAGATATTTGCAACACTTTCCTGTTTGTGTTCATTTGTTGCCAATGTTCCCAGCAGTTTGAGCTGCAAACTGCAACAATAGATAATGTTACTGTAGTGATATACGGATACATTGTAGCTGCCGAGTTACACTGAAAGAAGCAATGCTTCAGACTGAAAGGCGGCCATTTGGTGAACCCGGGGAAGCAGGATATTGCTAATCGATTACGGGAGAACCAGTCGATCGGCAGCTTGGGTAATTAGTTGTCAATAAAGGAAATCAAAGGCGGCGTGTGTAATAGAAAACAAATAAATATATATGTTTGAAGTGCCTCTTTAAAGCTAAAAGGGACGCAAATCCGGGGCCCCACACAAGTTATATCAAAGAAACAATGCAGAGCAGGACTTTATTCTTTGATATATAACGCTACGTCCCACGTTCGCCTTGATGTGCCGGAGTTTGAGGGAAGACGTTGGGACGAGCCTCTAATCGCCCGCTCTTTCATGTGACAGCGGGTAATAGGAAGGGATTATTGTAATTACACCACGGAGCGTGTGAGGCCCGGAATCCGAGTCGCCGCGAATGTTTGAGAACGCCGCAATGATGCTGGTCACGGAAAGGGCTCGTCTCTGCGGCGGCCCTCCGCGCTCTTTGTTTAACGACTGTATTAGCCCATTAAAGTTCACTTATCTGCCGGCAGAACGCCCGGGCAAAGTCATTACTTCTCCGGCGTCAGTAAATAAGGATGCGTCGCGGTGTGCACCGCTGCCCTTATTACTGGGGCGGCGGAGGGGGGGGCTTCCAAGGATGATGGTGGGTCTTTCCTAGGACGTAGGGCGGTGGGGGTGTGGACTTCCAGGACGCGCGGGGGGGGGGCTTTCCCAGCAACGAAGGAGGGGACTTCCCAGGACGCAGAGGGGGGCATCCCAGGACGCAGGGGGGAGGGAAGCGTTGATACATGTAAGAAGAACAGTGAGGTTCGGAAAGCGTTGTACATGTGAAGAAGAGACCTGTGAGGTTTGGGAAAGCTCTGAACATGTGAAGAAGAGACCTGTGAGGTTCGGAAAGCGTTGTACATGTGAAGAAGAGACCTGTGAGGTTTGGGAAAGCTCTGAACATGTGAAGAAGAGACCTGTGAGGCTTGGAAAGCTCTGTACACATGAAGAAAAGACCTGTGAGGTTTGTGAAAGCTCTGAACATGTGAAGAAGAGACCTGTGAGGTTTGGAAAGCTCTGTACACGTGAAGGGACCTGTGAAATCTGATCTTTCCCCTCCTCTCTTATCTGCCGCCTTAGTTTTCGTTTTAATGAGAGATGGAATTGCATTTGCATAATAATTCAGCGCTCGGAAGTGTAATAGGAAAAGAGAAAGGAAGAGGTCCCAGCCCCAGCGCCCTTGGCCTCTCCGCACCCTCCATGCCGGGATATTTTACCATTTAAATAGATTTGACTTTTAATCACATAGTTTCGCAATCCACCCCCCCCCCTCTGAACAAGGAGAGCAGACTTCTAATTACCCTGAAGCAGATGGAAGATCACCCTGAATCTCAAAACCATCCTAACTCCTCCGGTGCCAGGCCCGCCGGGAGCACACGGCAGGGAAGGAGTTAATCCGTGCCACGGATGTCCAGAACTGAAAAAAACAGAACGCCGGCGAACGAGCCCGTCACTTTCACCGCATTTGAGATTTTTCTCCCCCCCCAGCCCCTCTTCTCAATATTGTATGTTGTGACATTGAGTCTTGGTTACAAAAAATAAACCCTCGTGGGGAGAAAAAAAAAACAGACGCGGGATTGTAGGTTTATAAATAACTAGCTGAGAGACCCGGCGTTGCCCGGGATTAAATGCGTAATAGGTAGTATTATTATATAAATGGTGGAACAATAGGTGACTATTTGTTGGAAAGGTTGGATAATAATGTTGAAAAGAAAAGATGAAGAAAATGTAATACGATGTTGTATAAAATGGTTTATTGTAAACACACCACAGTACAATGTATATTTTGGTGACATAAGTGATGTGAAATGTGAGGCGTGTGTCCTGCTAGGGTGTGAGCGTGTGTGAGGCGCGGGTGGGTGTTCAGTACGGGTGGCACGTGGGTAGTGAGTGCTGGCTGTGGGTCGGGGTCTCTAGGGTGTGAGGCGGGCGGGTGTGGTCTCACCTTGCCTGGCGCAGCTGGCTGGAAGGTGATCTCGTGCCCGGGGAGGTCGCCGGGTTCAAATCCCACCCTAGCGCGTCAGATGGACGGACTGAATCCAGTTCTTTATTAAACCGGCCACCTGGATGTCTCAGAGTGCTCAGGCCGGGGGTGCGCAAACTGGGGGGCGCGGGATTTTCTGGGGGGGAAGAGGGGGGCGCGACGCTTACAGATGCCCCGCACTCTTACCCCAAAACATTTAAATGCCTGGGGATTGCGCACGGCCTTTGTAAGTTCCCTTACCTGGTCTCCGACGTCTTCTGGCGACGTGTTGGGGTCACATGACGTCGCGTCGCCAGGGCGTCAGAAACGTCGGTGACAAGGTGGGGTGGGGGGTTTAAGGTGTAGTGGTGAGATGTGTGTGAATGTCAGTGCAGGAATAGCAGAGGGAGGGCAGGTTTAAGGTGTAGTGGCACTGCGGGGTCTCTGGAAGTGTTAAACGCGTGTGGGTGTCAACACTCCCATAGCAAAGGTGTTGTGAAGAAAAGGGCGATGCACGAACAGAATGTGTCGCCTCTCTGACTGACAGGCAGTGCTGGAATAGCAGGGGGTGCGGGGTAGGGGTGCGGTACAATGGCAGAGCGGTGTGGAGGGGTTAGTGCGGGAATAGCAGAGAGGGCAGCAGGGCAGTGGCAGAGCTGTTTTATAGGGTCAGTAACGGAACAGGACGCCACCTGCCTCCCCTGTGCCCCCCCCTTACTCACCTGTGCCCCCCCTACTCACCTGTGCCCCCCTTCCTCACCAGCGTCCCCCTCTTCCTCACCAGTGTCCCCCCTTCCTCACCAGTGTCCCCCCTTCCTCACCAGTGCCCCCCTTCCTCACCAGTGCCCCCCTTCCTCACCAAATACCCCCCCTTCCGCACCAGTGACCCCCCTTCCTCACCAGTCGTTCTCTCCCTTAATTCCTCCATCTCAAGTGTCCCACCATTTCCTCACCAGTCGGTCCCCTTTTCCTCACCAGTGTACCCCCTTTCCCTCACACACCACAGTGTCCCCCCTTTTCCACATCTTCCTCCTACACGCAGCTTGTCTCACCATTATTCCTCACCATTACCCACCACCCCCCATTATCCTCAACCAGAGTTGCCCATCACCCTCTTCCCTCACCATGTGCAACACCCCTTCCTCACTAGTGCTTTCGCTCCCATACCTGTTGCCACCAGTGCCCCCCATGTCCGCACACAGTGTCTCCCTTTTCCTCAAATCCAGTACCCCCCCCTTTCGCTTCACCATGCCCGCCCTTCCTCACCAGTGCACACCCCCCCCTGTCGTCACGCAGTGCCTCCTCCTTTCTCTACAACCTCACAGTACGCGGCACACACCTCCTTTCCTCACCAGTGGCCTCTCCGCCCCTTCCTCACCCTGTGCCGCCTCCCCCCTCTCCTTCACACAACCACACTGTGACCCACACTTACCTCCACGTTCGATGCCTCACCCCCCTGGAATGTCTGCACCGTGTCTTCCCTTATCCTCAACCAGTAACTCGCACAATATACCACATGCCCCTACCCACCCCCCCTTTCCTCAACGCAGTTGCCCTTCCACCTCGTCCCTCCGTTCCTCTCAACTTATACTTTCTACCCCGGCCCTTCCACCACCTGTGGCCTCCCCCTTCGCTCCCCATTAGCGCCCCCCCCCCCCTGTCGCACCAGTGTCTCCCTTTCCTCACCATGTAACCAGGCCGGCCCTTTTTCCTCACCAGTGTCCCTCCTCTTTCTCCGCTCCACAGACCTGTGCCCCTCCCTTCCACACCTGTGCCCCCCTTCCTCACCAGTGCAGTACAACCTCAGTATTTCCGCACACGCGGGATATGGAGCAAAAGACATTTGTTGCACACCCATTTTACAAACAAAAATAAAAAAGCAGTGATACTGTGCACAGCCACATCGCACGTTGTGGCCGTTGGGTGCGACTTTTCCTAATTTTTTTGCGTACAAAATACTTGAATTGGAATCTCAACCGATCTTCCCCCCGTTTCTCTGGGAGGGTCCCCCGTTATTCCCCTGCCCACGACGGTCTCCTCTCCACCCCTTTCACCTCTACTGCACTCTCTCTCGCGTTAAACTCGGGGTCTCAAACCCAGTCCTCAAGGGCCACCAACAGGCAAGCTGTTATGGTTACCCCTGCTTCAGCATAGGTGGCTCAATCAGTGGCTCAGTCTTTGACTGGCCAACTCCAGTCCTCAAGGGCCATCAACAGGTCAGGTATTGGGGATATCCCTGCTTCAGCACAGGAGGCTCAATCAGTGGCTCAGTCTTGGACTGAGCCACCTGTGCTGAGGCAGGGATATCCATAAAACCCGGCCTGTTGGTGGCCCTTGAGGACTGAGCTGAAGACCCCTACCTTAAACCCTTCCCCCTCACTGCCCCTTACCTGTGGGACTCCCTCACACTCAGTATA
>WSYH01004420.1:14307-53459 GCA_036426205.1 Ascaphus truei | reverse complement strand
CACCCACTGATACACACACACCCACTGATACACACACACACACACCACTGATACACACACACACAAACCCACTGATACACACACCCACTGATACACACACCCACCCACCCACTGATACACACACACACACACACACACCCACACATACTGATACACACACACCCTCTGATACACACACACACACACACACCCACTGATACACACACACACCCACTGATACACACACACACACACACACACACACAGCCAGCCCCTGCATCGCCCGCACAACATGCAGCCACCACTGCCCGCCCCCGAGCCTATCTCCCACACCAAGTGGACTGGGGGAAGTGAGCGCAAAGGCAGGCGCGCGCCGGGGGGCAAAGGCAGGCTCGCGCACCAGAGGGCAAGGGCAGGTGCACGCGGGGGCAAAGGCAAGCGCGCGCGCCGGGGGGCAAGGGCAGGTGCACGCAGGGGTAAGGGCAGGCGCGCACGCGGGGCAAGGGCAGGCACGCACGTGGGGGCAAGGGCAGGCGCACCACCTCCCCCCCCCCGGCTGGGACCCGGGACAGAAGGGGGACACTCACCGCGCACAGAGCAGAGGAGCTGGGAGCGGGAAGCCAGTCAGTCACGTGTGCGCTTTACAAAGCGGAAGCCCCGCCCCCGGCTTCCTCTGACATGTTGCGACCAATCCCCTGCGGGCCGGCCAGCATTCTAAGACCCGCCCCTGGCAGCATCATTCATCCAATCCCCTACGGGCCGGCCAGCATTCTATGTCCCGCCCCCGGCATTCTCCTGCATTCAGTCCCCCCAGCAGCATTCACACACACATACAAAATACTTACCGCCGCCGCATTCTCCTCACCGCCGCTGCCCCGCAACACCGGGACCAGGGACAGAAACCAGGACAAAAACCGGGACAGACTTAAACCGGGACAGGCCTCAAAAAAACGGGACTGTACGGGTAAAACCGGTACGAATGGTCACCCTACTTACTGTACACAGGACCTGCACAATTCCAGTCCCCGAGGGCCGCAAACAGGCCCGGTATTCAATGTTATCCTTAAAACTGGGGCTGTTTGTGGCCCTCGAGGACTGGAGTTGTGCAGGCCTGACTAACTGTAAATGTTTTGACTTTCTGTACATAAATATTTTCACTAGCAGTAAACCATACACCTGTTGATGTTTTGAATTGCTGTACACTTAAAATGTTTTTACATATTATATTTGTACAGTATTTAAATAAATGTTTTTGTACTTACTCCACCAATAAAAGAAAATGTTGATTTGTTTTAAATTGTTCCATTGTTTCCTTTAATACTGTAACAAAATACAGTGTTTCTAGAATGTACTGTACAGTACTGTCCAGTCATACTGTACTGTATACTGTAGGCATGCTCATTACTGTACATCACAAGAGTATTAAAACAATACATGCTGTACGGTTTTAGAATACGCATATGTACTGGAATACATGTAAAATAAATGCATACTTTTTATTTTTCGGGTTTATTATACAGTATACATAAAAAAAAGTATTGTATAAAGTCTGAAAACAACACCATACTGTGTCAGGTTTTCAATGAAGCTCTCAGTTACAGTATTCTATCCTAATCAATAACAACGGCCATTAAACTGTAGACTTCGGTACGTGTTTTTTTTTTTATCAGATTCAACAATGTGCAGGCATTGTTACACAAAGCGATATTATCCATCGAAATCCCTCCATTTGCCGTTTTCCGCATGAGATGACAAAGTTTTATTTTCTGAGGAACAAAAAAAAAGTAAAAGTTTTACTGTAATGGTCAGAAAGAAGTTCCCACAGTCAGCCCCACCAATAATTTTCTCGGGGGGCGTCTCCTGTTCACATGCGCATGCGCCTACCGTCTATGTGATGACATGCACATGTGTTTCAAGAAGGTTCCAATGTGCATGCGCCTAGCTTTTCACCAATTGTGCAGTATCTACTGTAGCAGCTGCTCAGCCAATGATATTGCTTACAGGAGAATCGCTTGACTTTTGAATCGCATTGATATTGATATTTCAAAAACAGAACAAAATACGGCAACATTACACACCATGGACCTTACCAATCAGCTGGCGCCGAGCCACTGCCAGTCCTGTATTCTTGATCATACACGTCGTTGACAGGTGACAGCGGGACTACTACACCTGTAGTCAGCTGATGATGCTGGAAATCGCTTTGGTACATGCAAGCTTCCTCGAATCTGTACGCGAAATCCGGCTCAGGCTGCAGGTATCCGGGCGGAAACAGACAGCAAAGGGTTGGCGGTCACCAGGTTTTCACTGACGGTTGGACCGTTATTGGAAGCTGCCGCTGTCGATGTCGCATTGCTTGCCAACGACTGAGGTTTCTTAGTTGGTTTTAACACGACTTTTCGCCTTTTGCAGTCTCATGATCATAGATACGGGAAAAACCCGGTGATACACACCAATACCCTCCAATAATATCGGGATCAATACAAAAAAAACATGGATCGCTACATAACTTTTTCCTTATTGCACGCTTCCACACATGAGCATCTGGCGAAAATTTGTAAAAGTCATAGTTTTCGATAACATACTGATAAATTTGTACATCTGTTGCCATCTTATCATCTGTTGCATTAATCCCGGCCCATATTAAATAACCGTACATTCTGTCGGATTTTTGGAACACGAACTGCAGTTGTGCACTCATGGCGGGACTCTCAGGACAATAACCAGACCAGAAACTGTGCTTGTCTTTTTTTAATATGAAAAGCCTAAATTGATACATTATTGTAACTTCTTCAGTCCCAAGTCCAATTTACAATGGACCACTGTGGTATTCTTTTAAACACCTGCAAGTCGACACATTACTGAAGCGCATGCACATTACAATTCATGAATATCTGCCATCTGGCGGATACGCGAAGAATTGCAACCAATTAAATCTGAACAATTATCAATAAACACATTAACCGCGCATAAACCGAGGGTGTGAATGCAACATGAATGCGGTATAAATGCGGTCAGAATGGGGCATGAACGTGGTGAAGTGCAGTGAAGTGCGTGGCATTCGGAAAAAAATCCCGAAAATATTCGGAGATGTTGGAGAATAAAAGGGGCCGTGGCTGTACATGGGAAAGATGTTGATCCAGGGATTAATCCGATTGCCAATTCTTGGAGTCAAGAAGGAATTTATTTTTCCCCTTATCATTGGATGATGTAACTCTGGGGTTTTGTTTGCCTTCCTCTGGATCAATAAGTATAGATACTGTTCCGGCCCCTTTTATTCTCCTACATCTCCGAATTTTTTCGGGGATTTTTTCCGAACGTCAAGCACTTTACCGCATTCATGCCGCATTAATGGCGAGACAGTGCTAATACAATGGACTAGGAAAAGGCGCCCGCGGTACCTAAAATACCGGAACATACTGCATCAAATTCTGCATCTGCCCGCGGTTTTCAAAGTTGCGCCGATACGGCCGCACTAGGGTAAGGTGGCCGCACTGCATAGGATAAAATATCTGTTGTTTAAATTTAGCATAGGTTGAACTTGATGTACGGAAGTCTTTTTTCAACCTCATCTACTATGTAACTATGTAACTATGACAATTTTCTTTCTGCAAGCCTTATGTCGCTAACTCCATTCATTTTTCCCCATTTCTCCTTGTAGCAAAAATAGGATTAATCAGCGCATTAATAAAGGCAGTATGATCAGCTGATTAATCCTAATTTGCATTGGGACTGAAGGGGTTAACTTTATGTGCACCACACATGTAGTATTTTCCCTTCTATGCATTGTTGTCCCCTTTTTGCAGGCTAGTCTCTGCCTGCAGTGCTGAATAAGAGGAGCCGTTCCAATAAGACTACTAACTCAGGAACTTAGTGTGCCTGCACCCTGATTTTTGGTGTGCAGCCTCAGTGTAACCACCCCAAGCACACACATATTAAAAATATAACTGTAAGACAAGTGGAACAGATATTTTTCTGAAAGTGAATTACTGTGTGCAATTTGAAAAGTCAGGACAGGAAGCTTTTTCCTGTCCACCTTTGTAAGTGAATGCATTAAGGAACAAATGTTATGCATACATGAGCTGGGGGTATTTTCCTCTCCAGCGTCAAAGGCCCCCTGTTGAGTCAATGCCTATGGGTCTAGGGACGTGTGGGAGATTAAAAGCCCCAGAGTCTTAAAGTGTGACTTAACCAGGTTGTTTCTGAGTAGCAGACACTGTTCCTCATCCTGGATGTTTCACACTGTCACGAGAGGAGGTGGCTGGCCCGGTAATAAAGGGATTACCACCCAGCTGGCTACCCCTACCATCGTGTGGGAGACGAGGGGTTAACTATAAAAAATGGTTAAATATGTTTTTATTCCCCTGCCTCAGTACAATATGTGTTTCCCCCATTTGGTTGAATGTATTTCGCTGATTACATGTGTTTTGACCCTTACAGTATGTACACCAAGCACATACACTGAGATAAGGTCGGGAGGGAAAGGGTTAACTGTGTTGGTATGTTTATGACCCTTTGTTCCCCTTCCCGCCTTTTCATCCCCCATTTGCAACACTGTCCCATAGGTCGCCATTGGAGCTCCGTAGAAGTCTATGGAGATTTCAAGGTTTTTGGCCCAATATCTAAGAAGACCAGCAGGTGGAGCCCGAGAGGACAAGCGGAGCTTCCCCATTGAAATGAATGGCGCAATGCATTTCAATGGGAATACCTCAAGTCCGCTCTCCAGGAACTGAGTTGGCTGCCGGCCAAACCGCAGTATCCAAAAATAGTTACAACCTCAAAGAAAGAGCTTTGATAGTAAATTACCGTGGGAACTCAGTTACGGCCAAGTTCACCATCAGTTAAAGTTGGTAACTCCAGTTCTGGGGCAGCTAGCAATAAAATTATTTTTGCCCCCAGCTCGTGGGGACCCCCTCACTCGACCCCAACAGGGTCCGACAGGCAATGGCCATGGGAAAGGGTCGCGCATGCCACAAGGGTTGCTGCCATTGACCACAATGGCGGAGAAAAGTCGCTAGGTTAAAACGACTAAGTGTAAAACTGTATAAACTTGAAATCCATATCTCCGATTCGGTGAGTGCTAGAGGACTGGGATTTGGCCACCAGGCAGTCCTGCTTCCGGCATGATTGCATGGCAATTTCCAGCCCTCTCAGAGTAACCGAACGGAGAGTATTTCATGTGTAATGTTATGGTCACCACCATTGGCCGCAATGAGGGGAAAAAGCTGCAAGGTTTTAAACCGCGAAGTGTAAAAGTTTATACACCTGAAACCATTATCACCGGTTCAGTAAGGGCTAGAGGACTGGGATTTGGCCACCCTGCAGTCATTGCTCCGGCATGATTGCATGGCAATTTCCAGCCCTCTCCGACCAACCGAACGGAGTATGTTAACTATGTAAAATCTGGTTGCTGCCATTGACTCCAATGGCAGAGTGAAATGCACTGATTTCCCATTGACCACCCTAACACCTGTCACTAGTTTTAAATACCTGGGCTTATTGTTTGACTCCCACTTAACATTCAGGATGCACATTGATACCGTGACAACCAAGACCTATGCCAAACTAGGGTTACTTTACAGGAACAAATTATCCCTAAGTCTCCTGGTCAGAAAGCGTATCGCACAGCAGATGCTAATGCCAATTATTCACTATGGAGACATAGTATATGGCTCGGCCCCTCAAACCCACCTTAGCAAACTTGACACCCTCTACAATTCAATTTGTCGTTTAGTTCTCCAATGCAACTACAACACACATCACTGCGAAATGCTAAAAGAACTAGATTGGTCATTCCTCGAGTCTAGGCGCAAAGTTCACCTTTCCTGTCTTGCCTTTAAATTATTTATGGGCAAGCTACCAAGCTATCTGAGCAAGCTCCTCACCCCTGCCACATGCAACACTTATCACCTGAGATCAGACTCCAAAAGACTGTTCATGGTCCCAAGGCTCAACAAAGTATCCGGCCATTCCTCCTTCTCTTACCGTGCACCCCAAAACTGGAACAACCTACCAGAGACTCCCACATCCACCACCAATTTAAGTTCTTTCAAACTTTCTCACATTTTAATCTGGTCTGTAACTGTTTCATACGCCCATAATATATATTTTCTTTAACTGTGCATGCAATGTCTTGTATATAATGTATACCCTGTTCATTTATGTAACTGTACTTGTAACCATGTATTATTTCTCTTAACTCTGTGCCCAGGACATACTTGAAAACGAGATGTAACGCTCAATGTATTACTTCCTGGTAAAATATTTTATAAATAAATAATGGCGGAGAAAACCCCATTGTTCCTGTAAGAGGACATGTGCAGAGGTATGCAATGGAGACTGTTTTAAGGTGAAATTAAATAAGGCTTTTATTGCGCCTGTTTCTTTAACCCAAGAAAATCATCCAAACGTATGCAAATAAGGGGTCAAACAAAGCTTCTGTTCCACTTGGGAGTATTTCTATTGAAACCTATGCAGTGTACAACTCCCTTTAGATTAGCATGTCTCCCAGCCCCAAACATATATCTTGATACAGCCGTGGCCCCTTTTATTCTCCAACATCACCGCATTTTTCCGGGATTTTTTTCCGAATGCCACGCACTTCACCACGTTCACAGCCGCGGTTGATGCGCGGGTGATGTGTTTATTGATAATGGTTCGGATTTAATTGGCTGCAATTCTTCGAGTATCCGCCAGATGACAGATATTCATGAATTGTAATGCGCATGCGCTTCAGTAATGTGTCGACTTCTAGGTGTTTAGTTTAATACCACAGTGGTCTATTGTAAATTGGCCTTGGGACTGAAGGTAGAAGTTTCAATAATGTATCAATTTAGGCTTCTCATATTAAAAAAAGACAAGAACGGTTTCCGGTCTGGTTATTGTCCTGAGCTGAGAGTCCCGCCATGAGTGCACAACTGCAGTCCGTGTTAAAAAAAACAGACAGAACGTATGCTTATTTAATATGGGCCACGATTAATGCAACAGATGATAAGATAGCAACAGTTGTTCAAATTTATCAGTATTTTATCGAAAACTATGACTTTTACAAATTTTCGCCAGCTCCTCATGTGTGGAAGCATGCAACAAGCAAAAAGTTATGTAGCGATCCATGTTTTTTTCGTATTGATCCCGAATTTATTGGAGGGTATTGGTGTGTATCACCGAGTTTTTCCCATATCTATGATCATGCAGACGGCAAAAGGTGAAAGGTCGTGTTAAAAACAACTAAGAAACTTCAGTCACTGGCAAGCAATGCGCCAGCACCAGCACCGGCTTCTAATAACGGTCCGACCGTTAGTGACAACCCTTGCTGTCTGTCTCCGCACGGATACTTGCAGCCTGAGCCAGATTTCGCGTACAGTTTCGAGCAAGCTTGCATGTACCTAAGCGATTTCCAGCCTCATCAGCTGACTACAGGTGTAGTAGTCCCGCTGTCACCTGTCAACGACGTGTATGATCAAGAAAACGGGACTGACAGTGGCCCGGCGCCAGCTGATTGGGAAAGTCTATGGTGAGTAATCTTGCCGTATTTTATTCTGTTTTTGTTTATTTTGAAAATATCAATATCAATGCGATTCAAAAGTCAAGCGATTCTCCTGTAAGCAATATCATTGGCTGAGCGGCTTCTACAGTAGATACTGCACAATTGGTGAAAAGCCAGGCACATGCGTATTGGAACCTTCATGTAACGCATATGCGTGTCATCACATCGACGGTAGGCGCATGCGCATGTGAACAGGAGACGCCCCCCGAGAAAATTATTGGTGGGACTGACTGTGGGAACTTCTTTAGGGGACTGACCATTACAGTAAAACTTTTAATTTTGTTTTTCCTCAGAAAAGAAAACTTTGTCATCTCATGCGGAAAACGGCAAATGGAGGGATTTCGATGGATAATATCGCTTTGTGTAACAATGCCTGCACATTTTATTTATTTATTTATAAAATATATTACCAGGAAGTAATACATTGAGAGTTACCTCTCGTTTGCTGAATCGGATTTAAAAAACCACGTACCGGAGTCTATAGTTTAGTGGCCGTTGTTATTGATTAGGATAGAATATCTGAAACAGAATGCTGATGTTTTCAGACCGTATACAATACTTTTTTATATACTGTATACTGTATAATAAACCCGAGAAAATAAAAAGTATGCATTTATTCTACATGTATTCCAGTACATATTTGTATTTTATACCCGTACAGCATGTATTGTTTAAAAACTCTTGTGATGTACAGTGCTGAGCATGCCTACAGTATACAGAACAGTATGCCTGGACAGTACTGTACATTCTAGAAACACTGTACAGGCATACCCCGCATTAACGTACGCAATGGGACCGGAGCATGTATGTAAAGCGAAAATGTACTTAAAGTGAAGCACTGCCTTTTTCCCACTTATCGATGCATGTACAGTACTGCAATAGTTATATACGTGCATAACTGATGTTAATAACGCAATTGTAACAGGCTCTATAGTCTCCCCGCTTGCGCACAGCTTCGGTACAGGTAGGGAGCCGGTATTGCTGTTCAGGACGTGCTGACAGGCGCATGCGCGAGATGTACTTACTCTCGAGTGTACTTAAAGTGAGTGTCCTTAAACCGGGGTATGCCTGTATTTTGTTACAGTATAAAAGGAGACAATGGAACAATTTAAAACAAATCAACATTTTCTTTAATTGTTGTAGTAAGTACAAAAACATTTATTTAAATACTGTACAATGTAAAAACATTTTAAGTACTGTATACAGCAATTCAAAACATCAACAGGTGTATGGTTTACTGCAAGTGAAAACATTTATGTACAGAAAGTCAAAACATTTACAGTCAGTCAGTATGGTTTACAGTCACATGGTGTTATTAAAAAAACTCTTTATTCATAAAATTAAAAAACGCAACATCTCCTTAATTAAAGTACATAAAGTCAAAGCATTTACAGTAGGATGGTGTACAGAACAGTCAGTTAGGCCTGCACTATTCCAGTCCACGAGGGCCGCAAACAGGCCCAGTTTTCAGGATAACCTTGAAATCCGTGCCTGTTTTCGGCCCTCGTGGACTGGAATTGTGCAGGTCCTGTGTGTACTGTAAGTAAAAACATTTCTTTATTAAGTTAAAACACGAAACATCTCCTTTATTAAAGTACAGAAAGTCAAAACATGTACAGTACAGCACAACAGTATGGTGTTATTAAAAAAATTCTTTATTCATGAAATTTAAAAAACGCAACATCTCCTTTATTAAAGTACAGAAAGTCAAAACATTTACAAAAACATTTACAAAAAATAAACAACAGTTAAACAGTCACGCAATTGCGATACCCACTAGATTGTCCTTCCAAAGCCGATGCCTTGTATGGCGCAAAATGCCATTAATGGCGTCTTGAACGCTTTTCATTAAAGGATGTGTAATTGAAAATAGCGCCGCAATTCCTCCACAATAGTCTTTCTTACATTTTCAGGAAGTACCCTTTTTTCGCGATTTCCTTCATAGTTCACTTTGTATGCCCATCTGCAGTACATCAAGTAGGACACGTGGTGCTTAAAAATTAACATGGCATACTTGTGGGGTAAACCAGCACTCATCACCCTATTCTTCTCCCTGAGTGCCAGTGGCAGCTCACGCAGGATGATGTCGGGCACCGAATCGATACAAGCGTATGTCGGTTGGGTTCTGGGAGCGGGTGTGCTTCTGTGAGCGGGTGTACTTGTGGCAATGAGCAAAGGTAAGTTGTCTGGGAGGAAGCTTTCCTCCTGTCTTGGTCGCCGTGTTGTCTCCTGGCGTGGTCTTGATGGGGTTGTCATGTTATCCTCCTCCTCAACGGCATACATGTACACAAATTCTTCTGGTGGGGGTGGTGTGCTTGGTGATGGAAGGTGGTCGAAGGTCCCATTCATCACATCCATGCCACCCTCCTGCTCCGTCGTCGGGGATACAGGGGCATGAACACCGAGCAAATGATGTATCCCTGCTATTTCAGTCTCTATCTTCTGCATCCGTTGATCCATATTTAGCATGGTCTCCAGAAGCAGATCTATCTTTGACAGCACAGTAGAGTTCCCGGGGATATCCACACTTAACCCATTCAGCATGTGGTCTAACAAGCTGGTTCTTGTGCATGGCGTGCTGTGGACATCTGGGTGGATGGGTGCTACGAAGGATGAGATGGGGGCTCCATGGAGAGAAGCGGCAGCATCGCCGAAGAAGGATGGAGGAGGTAACCTGTGGATTTTCGGGAGAAGCGGCAGCGTCGTCGAAGAGGGATGGAGAAAGTGACCGGTGGATTTCAGGGGCACCAGTGGCAGCGTCGTCAAAGAGCAGTGGCGAAGATGACCTGTGGGTCTCCGGGAGAGCGGCGGCAGCGTCGTGGACGAGAAGTGGAGATGGGCTGTAGATTTCCGCGAGAGCGGCGGCAGAGTCGTCGAAGCGTATTGGAGGAAGTGGTCTGCGGGTTCGATGGGTTGGCTGCCATTTGTTTTGCGTTGAGTGTACATCACCGTATTTCTTCTTGACATAATAAGGTTTACGTGTTTTAAAACCCTTAGCCTTTTGGGTCAGAAGAAGGTTTTCTTTATTGGCCTCAGCCTGTCGCTTTGGCCTTGGCTTGGAAACGGCTCCTGCCTTTCGCTTTTTCTGCATGACAGGCACAGCAGAGGCGAGTGGGTTCCTGCGTCCGCAGAATCAGGGTTGATCCATTGAAGCAGATGTCACAATGCAGTATCTGGACAAGGGCAAGTTCAGATAAAGATCATCGAGTGGTGGGCTATTCAAAGTGGGTAACCTGTTATGCATGACGACGAGGTACAGGTGTTGAAAGTGGGCGTACTCTAATGTGAGTCATTAACGTATAAATACACCATCCATTTTGTGGATTCATTGCACATTGAATACACATCGACTAAACATCGAATATACATTCTTGTGTTTGTATTTCTTTCTACTCGCAGCAATGCCTGTTAAAAAGATTTCAAAGGATCTCAGCATGAGAATTAAGGAGATGTACACGAGCGGACACCGAATTGCAGATATCCAACGCTGGTTAGCTGCTTCTGGCCTCGTTGTGCCATCAACCCCCCATGTGCTATCATGCACAAGGAAAAACCAAACAACGCACGAGGACACCAACGGTAACTAACGCGAAAGTATATTTATATAACTATATAATACAGTATATCTATTATTGTTTATATTGCTGCATATTACTAGAACAATATATTGTGTAGATCTCTAATTTTATAGTTATTTCGGTATATTTATATAACAACAGTATATATATTGTTTAAATTGCTGCATATTAATAGAACAATATATTGTGTAGATCTCTCTAATTTTATAGTTATTTCGGTATATTTACTGTATACTATTTTTACTGCAAATGATGTGCTGTGCTTGTGGCCTACTGCACTGTAACTTACCGGATTGTTGTTTTTCTGTACATTGTAGGGAGACAACACTTCTGGTCGACAAAATAAGTGAAGAGAATGATGAGAAGAGTGCATTAAGGGTCAAATACACTCTGCAGCAAAATCACAATCTCACTGTATCCGAGACCAGCATAAAGAAGATGAGACGCAGAATTGGATGGAAATATGGACGTGTGAGGTTAGTACAGGACAGTACAGGAGGTATAAGTGTTGTTTAAGAATCTGTACTGTTCCTCTAAAATTATTTATTCCTTGTCATTATAGAGCGTACCCTATGATAAGGGATGTTAACAAAATCAAGAGAGTGGTCCAGGCCCAGGCATGGATCGACAGTGGAGAAACTTTCCAGGATTGCATCTTCACTGACAAGTCTACTGCTTCGCTGGAGAGATTTGCCACCTTTGCATTCCGCAAAAAAGGTCGCATATCTATGAAGCCGTGTCCAAAACACCCAGTGAAGATGCATGTGTGGGATGCCATCTCTAGGCGTGGACCAGGATGCATCATCTTTGAAGGTACAGTAAAATGTATGTCACACGCTTTTGCTTTACGCACTGTACTGTACTAGTGTGCAGTTTTTTGAGCACTTTTCTTTTCTTGATATTGGAATCATGAATAAAGCTTTCTTCGAAGAGAAAATTGTGCCTGAAATTGTGGAATACATCACACGTGAGTTCCCAGATGGTCACCGTTTCTACCAGGACAACGATCCGAAGCACACCGCGTCAACAGCGCATATCCTTGAGTGCGGTATCAACTGGGTGAAGATGCTAGCGGAGTAAGTGCGGTAACCGTGTCTCATTTTTTGCCACTGTTTTTACTGTGTACTGTATCTCTTAAACTAATTGTCTTTTTTTTTCCCCTCCAATGACAGATCGCCAGACTTCAATCCTATCGAAATGGTCTGGCATCATCTGAAGCATCAGGAAGGTAGTGTGGTACAGTACTGTAATGTAGTATTGTAAGTACAGGTAAGTATGGCGCAGATTTTTTCTTTCCAAGTAGTCAGAGTATACAGTAGTTCCAGTATAGACTAGTTTGACAGTACTAACTTCATACTGTTGTCCAATATGGGGTAGCTATTCAGTACATAATGCCATACTGCACCGACACACTTTATTCGAGCAAATACCCAGTATGTACCTGGCAGATACCTGGAATGCGCCGCTCCTCACCTCTGACAAGCCCCGTTGCGTTTGCCTTCCCAGCCTGGGTTCATGCCTGGCTGACGGGCGGCTGATCTGTTAAATGATAATGATTAGGATTTAATAGGCTGCAATGCTTCGCGTGTCTACCAGATGACATAAATTCATGAATTGTAATGCATTATATATATATATACTGTGCAGTTTTGCAGCCAGCGGGAATAAAATGCTTCAATCCCTGCTTGGAAAATACCTCAATGCACTCGGGCAGAAAACAGTCACAAACCTCAATACACCCGGGTATACCCGAATTCGTGGGACTAGCCGAGCTCGAATAAAGGGTTTGTCGACAGGTGTATTCCTACAGTGTATGCTCACCCTAACCTTTATTGCTCAATTTTTTCTTTCCAGAGAGAGCAGCACCAGCCATCTAGTTACAAAGTATTTAACAGTAGTCACAGTATACAGTAATTCCAGTTTACTGTAGCCAATATGAAGTAGCTATACAGTACACAATGCCATAATACAGTATGCACCTACAGTAACTGCTCAATTTTTTTCTTTTCCAGAGAGAGCAGCACCAGCCATCTGGTTACAAAGTATTTAACAGTAGTCACAGTATACAGTAGTTCCAGTATAGACTAGTTTGACAGTACTACACAGCACACAATGCCATAATACAGTATGCACATAACTACACTAATTTTTTGTTTTCTTGTCTTTTCAGAAAAAAGGATGGACTGGGGATGGGGGAGAGGGGTGGGGGGGGTTATCGTATAAAGTCTGTGATAACGTTGTACAGTAAGTGTACAGTATCTAAACTGCAGTCATGATGTACACAAAACTCTCCTTTCTCAATGAACTATTGTACTGTATACAGAATGAAGAGAAGATAAGACGGGAAAAATTATATACTCTATATTTTATATAGATTAATATATATATATAAATTATAATATAATAGTATATATATATATATATATATATAATTAATTTATATTATTATCAATGTGCATTATTCATGATTATCCACCGGCCCTCAATTTCCATCTGACAGAAGAACTTAATAAAGACTGCATTTTGAATTATTCATGATTATTTTTATATTTGTTTTTGTTTTTCCTGATAAAATAAAATAAATATTTATTTACATTCATGATAATCATAATCATTGACAACAACCCCCCCTCACCCCCACACCTACACCAAAGAAAAAGAATGAATGACAAAAAGTGGTAATTTACTGCATCAACAACATGAATCAGATAATGGCTTTTTTAACTCTCAATTCTCACAGTGCTGTGCAAATCAGATTTACATATCAAATTCGAGAAGGGATTTTCCAAAGCGTTAATGTAAACAAAGCCTCAAAGATGGGGGGGGAGGGATGGGTGAGTCATGTGCAGTAATCAGCTAGCTCCCATCCAGAAGAGGATTACACGCAGGCGCATAGAAAGGTGATGCTCAGCTAGGGACGGATTAAAAACACAATGGCAAGCTTCAGAAACTGAATGACTCTGTAGATAAGAGTTTCAAATCCTTCAGCGAGCCTTGTGTGTGTGCGTGGGGGAGGGGGGTACAGGGTACAGCTGCATAAAGAATTACATTAGCTGTACTGCAGTTCAAAGAAAGGGCATATTTTCAAAAGGCAGGTCATCATAATAATTTGATCCCTACACCCCCAAATACAGTACTGTAAATAAAAAGCACACAAATCAACCATGTGCAGTCAAATGCAGTGTTGCAGTCAAAAGCTACAGCACAGATTGAATATCGTAATATCAAGATGGTTTATGCAGGCTTGTAGAGAAAACAAAAATAAAAAATGAGGAGAAAAAAAGATATATTTTTTTTGGTCACTCACTCTTGAACTTCGCAAGCAAGCAGTGGAGAATATACAGGCGCATGCACAGTAATCATCAGCTATCAAGCAGGAATGTGATTGAAACAAGAAAGACACACATTCAAAGGAATGGTGTGGGAGAGGTGTACTGCATTGTAGAAAAGATAAGAAGTTGAAATACCCTGCAGTGCAGTAAATTATCCTGTGTGTGTGCGGGGGCGAGCGAAGGGAGAGCGCTGTATACTGTATGCCGAAATGTGATACTGTTACAGTACTGTACACGCCTATGTGTTTCAACAATTTTCAAATGAGACATACAGCACTGCAAATGCATGTATAAATATGCACATTTACAATTACTGTGCGCGCACACGCAGACTTCCAAGACAACAGCTCGCGAACGTCCCCCTGAGTTTTTAGAGGGTATTGCAGACAGCGCTAATAAAATGCTAATATTACGAGTGCTAAAATACCGCAATACACTCTGGACAAAAAAAAAAACATACAGCAGCTGCCCGCGGTTAAAATAATTGCGCCGCTACGGCCGCACGAGGCTAAAGTGTATTTTTTTTTGTATGTGCAGATATACAAACAGTCTTAGAAAGGAAAGTCTTATCTGTCTCTTGTAGGGGAAGGCTTCTTTGTTCTCCAGGTTTAGAAGTACTTTCCCCTGTGTCTTGCTGCAGCGTGCAGTCTCTTCTGGCAGGCTCAAGACGTCTGTCTCCTTGTTCAGCTCACAGGTGTGCTAAGTAGTCTCCCTTCCTTTCTCAGAGGCAGGCTTTTTCTAACACCTCTAATCAGCCATGTGCTGGTCAATTAACCAGCACACTGCTGTATTAGAGGCAAGTTTTCTGAACAGGGTAAATCCCCCGTTACATACCTCCCCTGTTTGTGGGATGCTCGGGCTTGCCACAGCCAAAGCCCATCCTTCCACTCTCATTGGAGATATCTCTGTGACTTGAATGATTGTGGATGGAGGAGAACCCTCAGTCCTGCAGGGATTGGAGCCCTTCTTCCGGTTTAGTAGTGTCTCCTCCAGAAGGTGCTTGAGATCAGCTGTCCTCAGTCGCTCAAGGAGAACTATTTTCAAGTACAGTCTTTCTACTGACCATGTGGTTCTGAGATTTCCCCTGTGTCGGGAACTCCTCGTTTTGTAGGCAGACTGTATGGCGACAGTCGCAGAGCGCCTATGCAAATCACTCTCTCTCGCCATTCTTCCCATGTGCTCCACGTTAGCACCAAATGTCCACTTCCTGGTATCACAAGAGCGCCCAATAACAGCCACTTGAGCCCTCAGTTCTTGAATCTGTCTTCCTGTACTTTTCCCATTCAATGTAGTCGCCAGTTCAGCTTCTTTGGGATTGAGTTGCGATTCCAGCTCTATTTCCAGAGAATGTCCTATCTTTTCAGCTTCCTCAGCTAAGGATTCCTCTGGCTTTGATTCTGCACTCCTACCTCTGTTTGTTGCCTGTTGGGCGGTTGCAGGTTTGGCTAGAGCTTTCTTAGGTGACTCAAACTTCGTAATCTTGTTTTGAAGGGGAGTAGTGTCCCCAGCTCTCACTGTACCCTTGTCCTCACGGGCCTTAGTTACTGTGGGGTACCGATGCTTGGACAGAGCCAATACCTTTTCCCGTATTGGAGGCATCTGTAAGTTACTGGGCTGCAGAGTCTCACTCTGTTTCTTGAGTGTTTCCTGCCATTCTCCTTTCGGGGTTTTTATATCTTTCCTGTGCTGTCTCTGAGCTTGCTTCCACCTATCATTCATTATTTTGTGGATGACTGTGAACTTTTCGCTTGGGCCGCAGATACTCGTCTCAGTTTCAGGACCTTTTTGCGCTCCCTCTTGTAAAGAGTCACCTGGCCTCTAAGCTTAGCCTTTAGCGATGCTTTGGTGATGGTCAGGGTAGCCTTCAGTTTATCCTGCTGCTTTGCGAGGACACACTGGGTAATCAGACGTTCCTGCAGCACTTGTATTTCCTTAGCAGCCTGCAGATTTTCTTCCTGCAGAGTTCGCTGCTTCTCCGCGACATTCTGGAGGTGTGAACGCAGACTTTGCAGTTGGTTCTGCAGTTGGTGCTCTGCTTCAAATGTTTCATCTTCCAACCGTTTCTTTATTTTTTTAAGCTCGTGCAGCTTTTCATTCTTTCCATTGACATGGTCTGTCAACTCCAAATTTTCTTTTTTTAATCTTAAATTTTCTCCTTTTTCAGTCTCTGTACTATTCAGGGCCTCCTTGCAGTCCCCTTCCATTTTTTCACATCTGCTTGGAGGCGGGCTGTCTCCTGGCGTGAGACTTCAATCTCCAGGTTTAGGTTCTGAAGCTCCTTCTGAGAGACTTTGAGATCTAAGTTAAGATGAAGGATAGTTTTCTTTGAAATGTCCAGCTCCTCAGTGAGACTGTGAAGTTCCTTTCTGGAGACTTCCAGTTCTGTGCGGCAGCTGTTGATCTCATGATGTGAGGCATTCAGTGTTCTGCGGAGTGTATGAACCTCCTTCTGAGATACGTCTACGTCTGTCCGGACACTGTTGACCTCCTGTTGTGAGGCATTCAGCTCTATGCGATGAGTGTGAACCTCCTCCGGGAAGACTGTCATCTGCTTCAGTGCCTCCTCATACTTCTGCTTCAGCTTAGCCATCATTTTATCAGATTGGCTCTGCTTTTCATGCATGGCGGTAATAGTAGAGTTTGCAGTATTTAGCTCAGTCTTGAGATCGTCCAATTCTGTCCTGGCCAAAGAGTACATTGTGAGCACATCTTTCTGTAGCTTCATGTTATTTTTCAGTAGCTCTGTGTAATCATTTTTCTTCAGTTTCAATTGTTCCCGGAGCAGATCACAGTCATGCCTGGCAACCTTCAGGGCATCCCCAGGGCTGGTCAAGGGATCGTCACTCACCGGTTCCGGCTCCGCTTCCCTGGGATGGTTGGTTGAGGGTTTCTCACTATTAGCACTGGACAGAAACTTCTTTGGGGTACACGACTTCGCCTTCGGCCCTCTGAATATTCGGTCATACGCGGGACGACTTCTCTATTTTCTCTAGGCTGCAGGGCATTTCGGACCCCCTTTTCCTCCGCAAGATCTGCAGATGTGTCTATTCCTTCCACGGTAAGTGAAGAACCGCTTTTCTTTATTCGCCCTTTTGTTTTGGATGACACCGTCCCCTCAGGGATACTGGGGTCTCCATCTTCATTTGAAATTTTAGCAGCGTCACTGGATCCACGATGCTTTTCTTGCAACTGTATTAGCTGACGGAAATATTAGGTGATCCGCTGCTCTCGCTCTTTCTCCTGCCGATCATATTCGTCATCATAGGAAGCGGTCTTTTCGATTCGTACCGAGTTCAGGCACCCCCACCATTCTTGGGGTGTTTTGTGGGTGTGACTCGGTTTGGGTTCCCATAAGAGATGTCTTCCTCCTCATCGGACTGGAAGGGCCACTCTTCCATGGGGTAGGGTTCATTACAGGAACGCTGCATCTTGTCCTCCATTTTGGGGCTATCAGGTATATTTTTCTTCCTGATCTCAAGAGGCGCTATTGCAGCTGTTGCCACTGTATTTGCAAGAACCCCAAATGGTGGTAGTCCTACAGGTGGGCATATTTTGCATGTAGAGGTCGTAGCTCTCACAGGCCTCTCTGTAGACTTTTTCTTCCCTTGGGTAAGTTTTACAATATTAGCATTACTGCGCATGCATTCACTCTCATCGTCTGAATAAGGCCTGAAGGGACACTGCTCCGTGTGGTGGGGTTCTTTACACCAGGAACACATTTTCTTCTCTATTTTTGCAGAGTCTGTATTTGACTTCAGCTGGTTGGCTTTTTTAAATTCCCAGGGTTCTATTTCTTTAAACACAATGCTTGCTAGCTGCCCATTTTCTGGCTTCAGCAGAGGCATTTGGTTTTCTGCTTGAGTTCAGTAATTTTCAGTCTCATCTTTGGGTAATATGGCATTCACTCTTCCTACTTTGGGTGCATGTTGTACTCCCAAGATACAAACAGACTTTACTTGCAGAAAAAATATTCTCTTTTTTTTCATCACTTTTTTTTCACTCCGGGCAGGGTGACTTAACACTCAGCAATTGGCTTTGGGTTACCCATTACACAGTTCAGCAATCCCTTTTTACCCGGCGGGGAAATTTTACACACAGCACTTGTTTGCTGAAAATTCCCCTGCTTCAGCACAGTCTTTCATCAATTTTCACACTTTTCTGCATATACTCCATTCACAGCTGGTAGTCCTATGCGGTGTGGCAACCTTTAATTGCAGAATCAGTACCGCTCGTGGGTCACCATCTGTATTCACTGCTTCAGCTAAACATTTGAAAACAACAAACGCCTATCCCTTTTAAGGGCTAACTTAATTCTTGAACCCTGACTACGGCTGGAAGGCAAAACCCCTATTTCAATGACCATATTACACTTTATTGTGATAGGCAAGAAAGGTTTACCTGCTTCAGCACAGTCTCTCTCTCTCTCTCATGGAATCAGGGAAAAGAGCCCATCTGTGGTTTTGTGGCTTTCTTCAGTGCAGTGTAGATTTCTTGCCTGGATGTGTATCCCTTTAATTCTGGTCTCTGCTGCATGAGATCTTTGTGTATGTTGCTCAAACTGTTTGTAGGCAAAAAGCGCAAAAAAAATTCACAGGCAATCTCCGGGGCCCCTTTTAACTTCAAGGGCCATCTCAATCCCTCTTCTGACACCATATGTAAGAGACTACATACAAATTAGAAGATGAATGATGCACTCCCCATCAGAAAAAAATATAATAATAAATACCGGTGCTCCTGGTTCAGGAATCACTGGGTGGTATTCCAAATGAAGTAGGAAGGAAGAGCCTGGGCACTACGGATTTCTGCTAGTGACATTTTTTTTTATAAAGCCATTGTGATGACATTTTGGCCCATATGGCCTTTCTCAAATGCTAGTGGCATGAAAAAAACCAACATTAAACAGTGTCTTATATACACCCCCCCCCCACGTGTCCACGATTGTCTCTGATTGTCCTCCATTAGAATATCATAGTTACATAGTTACATATTTACATAGTAGATGAGGTTGAAAAAAGAAGTACGTCCATCAAGTTCAACCTATGCTAAATTTAGACAACAGATACTTTATTCTATATCTATACTTACTTATTGATCCAGAGGAAGGAAAACAAAAAACCCCATTAAGGGGAAAAATTAATTCCTTCCTGACTCCAAGAATTGGCAATTGGATTAATCCCTGGATCAACATCCTTCCCATGTATACTTATTTGGTATATCCCTGTATACATTTCCCATCTAAAAAGATGTCCAACCTTTTTTTGAACAAATCTATTGTATCTGCCATCACAGTCTCCATGGGTAATGAATTCCACATTTTAACTGCCCTTACTGTAAAGAACCCTTTCTTTTGTTGCTGGTGAAATTTCCTTTCCTCCAACCTTAAGGGATGGCCCGAGTCCTTTGTACTGCCCGTGGGATGAATAGTTCTTTTGAAAGCTCCTTGTATTGTCCCTGAATATATTTGTATATAGTTATCATATCCCCTCTTAGACGTCTCTTTTCTAATGTAAATAAATCTAATTTAGCTAGCCTCTCCTCATAAGTTAGAATGTACATCCCCTTTATTAATTTGGTGGCTCTTCTCTGCACTCTCTCTAGTTCAATAATGTATTTTCTTAGGATTGGTGCCCAAAATTGTACTCCATATTCAAGGTGTGGTCTTACTAATGCTTTGTAAAGGGGCATAATTATGTTTACTTCCCTTCCATCCATTGCCCGTTTGATGCAAGATAAGATCTTGTTTGCCTTTGCAGCTACTGCATGACATTGGGCACTATTGCTAAGCCTGCTGTCTACAAGGACTCCTAAATCCTTCTCCATCAAGGATTCCCCCAATACAGTATATCTCCATTTAATTTGTAAGTCGCCTTTTCATTCTTGCATCCCAAATGCATAACCTTACATTTATCTGTATTAAACCTCATTTGCCATTTACCTGCCCACGTTTCCAGTCTCTCCAAGTCCTTCTGAAGAGAAAATACATCCTGCTCTGATTCTATTAACTTACACAATTTAGTATCATCAGCAAAGATGGAGATTTTGCTCTAGACCCCAACCTCAAGGTTATTAATAAACAAGTTAAAAAGCAGGGGTCCCAGTACCGATCCTTGAGGTACTCCACTCACGACTTTAGCCAACCTGAAAAAGTTCCATTTATGACAACCCTCTGTTGTATGTCCTTTAACCAGTTTTCAATCCAGGTGCATATATTATTACCGAGTCCTATTTTCTTTATTTTGTACAGCAACCTCTTGTGTGAAACCGTATCAAAAGCATTTGCAAAATCTAAGAAAACCACATCAACTGCATTACCCTGGTCTAAATTCCTACTTACCTCCTCAAAGAAACAAATAAGGTTAGTTTGGCAAGATCTATCCTTCATAAATCCATGCTGACTATTACTAATAATTTTGTTTTCCGTTAGGTATTCCTGAATATTATCCCGTATTAAAGCTTCAAGTAGTTTCCCTACTATTGAAGTCAGGCTTACAGGTCTGTAATTCCCCGGGTGTGATCTAGCTCCCTTTTTAAATATAGGCACCACATCTGCTTTACGCCAACCTTGTGGTACTGAGCCTGTGGAAATTGAGTCCTTGAATATTAAATATAATGGTTTTGCAATTACTGAGCTTAACTCCTTGAGAACTCTTGGATTTATGCCATCGGGGCCAGGTTCCTTTTTTTACTTTAATTTTTTCAAGTCGCTTATGAACTTCTTCCTTAGTTAACCAATTGGTCATTAATATGGAGGTTGTGGCTTCCTCCTGTGGCGCTACTATTGAACTTGATTCTTCCCTGGTAAACACAGAGGCAAACAATTTGTTTAATACCTCTGCTTTTTCCTTATCTCCAATAATCTGCCTACCCATCTCACACTGAAAGGGTCCTATATTTTCTTTTCCCATTTTTTTGTTATTAAGGTACTTAAAGAACTTTTTAGGGTTGACCTTGCTTTCTATTGCAATCCTTTTTTCATTATCCATTTTTGCTAATTTAATTGCCCTTTTGCAATTTTTGTTACATTCCTTATAATTCTGATACGATGTCTCTGTCCCTTCTGACTTAAAGAATCTAAACGCCTTCCTCTTCTTGTCCATTTCCTCCCCTACCTGTTTATTTAGCCACATTGGTTTTGACTTATTTCTTTTATACTTATTACCCAAGGGTATACACTGATAAGTGTGCTTTTCTATCAATGTTTTAAAGACTGCCCATTTATCTTCTACATTTTTCCCTGCAAAAACATCATCCCATTGTATTACTACTAGATTAGACCTCAGTTTATTCAAATCTGCCTTTCTAAAATTTAAAGTCTTTGTTGAACCCAAGAAATCTGTTTTTTGATAATTTATTTCAAATGAGACCATGTTATGATCACTGTTACCCAAATGTTCCAGGACTTGAATATTTGTTATTACTTCTACATTGTTTGATATGACCAAATCCAGAACTGTCCCTCTCCTGGTTGGTTCCTCAATAATTTGGGTCATATAATTATCTTTAAGCACCCCCAAAAACCTGTTTCCTTTTGATCTAACGCTAATCTCATTGCCCCAGTCTATGTCTGGATAATTAAAATCCCTCATTATGCAAACATGACCCAGTTTTGATGCCTTCTCCATTTACAAATGTATTTTAGCTTCCTCAATCTCACAGATATTTGGTGGTTTATAGCATATTCCCACAAACATTTTCTTTATACTTTTACCTCCACTGCTAATTTCTATCCACAAGGTCTCTACATTTTCATCATTCCCTTCATAGACATCATCCCTTATAATAGGTTTTAGATCTGGTTTAACATATAGACATACTCCACCTCCCCTTCTATTTGTTCGATCCTTTCTGAAAAAGAGAATACCCCTTTAAATTAACTGTCCAGTCATGAGTTTCATCCCACCATGTTTCAGTAATGCATATGATATCATACTGCTCCCTTGTAGCTATTAATTCAAGCTCCCCCATTTTATCTGTCAGGCTTCTTGCATTAGCAAGCATGCATTTAAGTTTTTTTTTCAGCATGTACTATTATCTTATCTGCTCCTTCCTTTCTGCTCCCACTTGGTTTAGTCTTTAGAAGTTTTCTAGTATTATCTCTATTTACTATGGGTTTCTCACTGCTTGTCAAACTTGCACTTGCCCCCATTCTACCCCCATACCACCTTGTATCCTCATCTATTCCATTTAGTTCATTATCTGTTTCATTCCCCTCCCCCCTCCATCCTAGTTTAAAATCTCCTCCAACCTTTTTAGCATTCTCCCCCCTACCAGGTCTCCTACCATTCTCCCCCCATATCAGCAACATGCTTTCCTTCCTCTTTGTCTTGCGTCATCACGGTGCACCTTCCGGCCTTCAGATGCTGTGATGCATGTGACGTCATCGCGTTCGATATCCAGCGTTGATCCGCCTCCTAGATGTTCCATCTTGCCCATCCTCTGATGTCTCATAGTTACTTCAATCCCTCCAGACGTGGGGCGGAGCCAATGATCTCTGTTATGCTCCGTGATGTATTCTTGACGGAAGGGACCTCCCCTTTAACCAGAATCACTCCTTTAGTGCTTGAGTAATGTGGGGCAATGTGTATACTGCTTTCTTATACCCACGATCATCTTTATAAGCCTCCTGTGGTAATTATTAGTGAATAAAGAGAGGTATTAGTGGAACATCCAGCAAGCCCAGTATCACATGAGGAAAGATCAGTGTACAATCCATGAACACACTCAAATTAAAATTTGCATTTCCTTAATAAAGATGCATTAACACTCATTAAAATCAAAAAAACTCCAAAGGTGAAATAGCATGATATATCCCTTATGAACAACCATACAGACCGAAACATAAGCGAGACCTACAGCAGCAGCAGGTACCTGATCACCTCTAAGTCAGAAAACAACCTAAGGATAGATTATCATTGAGCCCTCTTGGAAAAAACGTATCTAAGGTAAATATCCAGAAAAACTCACGTTGTAATAACAGAATATCTCTGTCTGTCCCTGACAAGCTGTTTTTGACTTGTTCAATACCCATTAACTTGAGTGAGGTAACAGTGTGTCTAGATTCCCTGCAATGTTTGATCAATTCAGTTTCTTCGGTAGCGTTATTGATCTTACTTTTATGTTCGATATATCTTGTTTTAAGCATGCATTTCGTTTTTCCAATGTAACTGAGGCCGCAAGGACAAGTAATTTTATAAATAACAAACATAGTTGTGCATGTTATTCTCCCTTTGATTTTGTATTTTTTCCCACTTCTAGGGTGAGTGAAATCAGTACCCGTATTGAGGCTGTTACATACCGAACAGTTACTTTAGATTAGCATGTCTCCCAGCATGTCCACAACTCCCTTTAGATTAGCATGTCTCTCAGCCCCAAACATATATCTTGATATGTGCAGATATACAAAAAGTCTTAGAAAGGAAAGTCTTATCTGTCTCTTGTAGGGGAGGGCTTCTTTGTTCTCCAGGTTTAGAAGTACTTTCCCCTGTGTCTTGCTGGCAGCGTGCAGTCACTTCTGGCAGGCTCAAGTCGTCTGTCTCCTTTTTCAGCTCACAGGTGTGCTAAGGAGTCTCCTTCCTGTCTCAGAGGCAGGCTTTTTCTAACACCTCTAATCAGCCAGGTGCTGGTCAATTAACCAGCACAATGCTGGATTAGAGGCAAGTTTTCTGAACAGGGTAAGTCCCCTGTTACAGTTCCCTATGGGGAATTAAAGGTGAAAGTTGTAACTCCTGTTCGGTGGGTTGTACGAAGCTGAAATTTGGCCACCATGTAAAGTCACCTCCGGCATGAGGACATGGCAAATTTCAGCCGTTTCAGACCCACCAAACGGATTATATTTAGGTATAAAGATTGTGAAATATATACTGTATTTTATGCCTACTGTAAAGCCAGTGAAAGTTACTGGCCCATAAGGTATATTAATGGCCAGGGGGTGACAGTGTGTGTACAGGGAATAACCTGATCAAAGACTCCGCCACCCTGATTAAGAATGCTAGGGCGGAGAAGAGCAGGACGTGGGTACTTGTATTAAGTGCCATACTTCACACCTCTGGACAGAGTTTCCCGGCACAGATACCCAAAAGGCAGACTTTGAGACGACAGCTTTTTGGAGTGGGGCTAAGGAAATGGTTCTCTGGCTCGAGGTAGGCCAACCCCCTGTGGGCAGGTACTATCTTGCTTCCCACGTGTGTTGGCAAAAGGTAAATTGACCCAGGTAATTGTTCTCCAATGCCTGAGTCCCAATGTTAGGAATAGAGCCCAAATCACATAAAACGATTGCAAGCTCTATTCTCTTTGTCTTTCGTGTCTTCATCTTTCGTGTCTTCACCTGATGCCTGATGAACTGCTAACCTGAATACTGGGTTATTTTTTTAACGCCTGTATGCCCGCAGACCTGGCCAGTCCCCAGTACTGAGGTGGGTAAGGGTATAACACGCACCCACACGAGTGAGGGCATGCCCGGAGTGTGGTAATTGGGTTGCCGGGCCTGGTGAGTAATGGTTAATGTTATACTTGCTACGTCAGGGGCGCCAGAGGTCAGAAGGTATTGTCCAAGAGCCAGAGTCCAGGGATTGGAGAGAGCAGCGTGGTGATGTCCGAAAGCCAGAGTTCAAGGGCAGGAGAAGGCCGTGTAGTCAAAGTCCAAAGCAGAGTTCAAGGGCAGGAGAAGGCAGCGTAGTCAAAGTCCAAAGCAGAGTTCAAGTTCAACCAAGGGAATCCAAACAGGGGCAGGGACAGGAACCAGAGATGAAACAGATAAGGGAACTGGGCATAGACACTGCACACACAGGAGCTACAGGAAAGCTATGCAAAGCAAGGAAAGAGTGGACAGACTGGGGTTATAAAGGAGGGAGGACAAATAGCAGGAAGGGGTGGAGCAGGGGTTTTCTGGGAGCTTGCAGGATAGGTGTGAGAGAGCAGGGGAGGAGACAGGAAAGTAATCAAGGGTAATAGCCTGCAAGCTCCGGGGGATGGAGCTAGTAACTGGGGAAGGTAGGGGAAGGTTGGTAAGTAGAGCGGGTGCGCGCACCCTCTGTAACACAGTTGCGCGCGCGCGACGCACGAGTACCAGAGCGCAAACCGGAGCGCGACCGCGCGCGAGGGATTGAGGCAGAGATCGGGAAGGCAAGGAAAGGGGAGGAAAAGGAATCAGGGGGAGCGTCAGTGCCTAAGGAAAAAATGTGATACTCGCATAGTGCAATATGTTAACAATACACATACACAGGCAGAGCTCTCATAAGAGCACAGTGAGGCTAGATATTAATGATCACTAAGTATCAGAAATATTAGCTGTGTATGGGCATCTCTAATGACCCATACACACAGGAACATAAATAGAGGTAGGAATCCAAAAGAGGAACACCAATCCAATACTTAAAAAATGTAGATATTTATCCAGCATGTATAAAATTGGAGGCTTACAGGTTCCGGAAAGGTAACAGCAAGTTTGTACACATGAAGGTTCACTCAAGTCGCGTTCTCGGGATCTCTGCACGATGCTGCTTCCTCATCCGGTTCCGACCTGCGCTGCTTCAGGGGGCGATACGTCACTTCCGGGTTCTTCAACTCGTATTGGGACGCCACCGGAACTCCACAGCAGGGCTCTCTCCCTCTGGATCTCACAAGAGGGTTACGCTCTACTAGTTTCGCCGTACGTAGTGACGGCTTCGTCAGGAGTGATGTTTACCCATAAAGAGATGCTATTGTACCCTTTACTTAATGCTGACCTTTCCTCCTATTGGACAGCAGTAAATTGGTGATTGACTACATATGTCCTCCCAACTTCACAACACTTGTTATACAATTAACCTTTAAAATACACAACAATGTTTATACACTTCAAAGTAAAATACATTTTATTAATAAAAAACCCATTCAAAAATTCACGAAGTGGCCTAATATACAACTGTGCTATTTTGGAATTGTATACTGTATAAAATATATAAAAGACATAAAATCTTATAATTCCAGACTCTGATACCTGACACCTCTGCACCTGTGCTCCACCTCCCAGCCTGCCTATATAAACCTCCCTTTCCTGTTCCTCTTTGCCTGTTTATACTGGTTCCTTAGCTTCTGCAAGGTTCCTCTGTTTACTGCTGTGCTAGCTATTGCTATCATCCTGTTCCAGTTTCCTCGTTGCCGACCTCTGCTTGTTTCCTGACTTTGCTACCTGCCACCTGCCTCGGACCCCTGCTTGTTTCCTGACTTCGCTACCTGCCGCCTGCCTCGGACCCCTGCTTGTTTCCTGACTTCGCTCCCTGCTGTTCCTGCCACTGGGATCCACTTCAGCCGAAGTCCAATCCTTGGAGGAAAAGGAATCAGGGGAGCGTCAGTGCCTAAGGAAAAAATGTGATACTCGCATAGTGCAATATGTTAACAATACACATACACAGGCAGAGTGAGTGAACCTTCATTGTTACAACTTGCTGTTACCTTTCCGGATCCTGTAAGCCTCCAATTTTTATCCATGCTGATAAAATATCTACATTTTTTAAGTATTGGATTGGTGTCTCCTCTTTGGATCCTACCTCCTTTTATTTCCTGTGTGTAGGGTCATTAAGATGCCCATACACGCTAATATTTCTGATACTTAGTGATCATTAATATCTAGCCTCACTGTGCTCTTATGAGAGCTCTGCCTGTGTATGTATTGTTACATATTGCACTATGCGAGTATCACATTTTTTCCTTAGGCACTGACGCTCCCCTGATTCCTTTTCCTCCCTTTCCTTGCCTTCCCGATCTCTGCTCTCAATCCCTCGCGGCGCGGTCGCGCTCCGGTTTGCGCTCTGGTACCGTGCGTCGCGCGCGATCGCAACTGTGTTTCAGAGGGTGCGCGCACCCGTCTACTTACCACCTTCCCTACCTTCCCCAGGTTACTTAGCTCCATCCCCCGGAGCTGCAGGCTATCCCCTTGATTACGTTCCTGGTCTCCTCCCTGCTCTCTCACACCTATCCCGCAAGCTCCCAGTAAAACCCCTGCTCCACCCCTTCCTGCTATTTGTCCTCCCTCCTTTATAACCCCAGTCTGTCCACTCTTCCTTGCTTTGCATAGCTTTCCTGTAGCTTCCTGTGTGTGCAGTGTCTATGCCCAGTTCCCTTACTGTTTCATCTCTGTTCCTGTCCCTGCCCCCTGTTTGGATTCCCTTGGTTGAACTTGAACTCTGCTTTGGACTTTGACTACGCTGCCTTCTCCGGCCCTTGAACTCGGCTTTGGACTTTGACTACACGGCCTTCTCCTGCCCTTGAACTCTGGCTTTCGACATCACCACGCTGCTCTCTCCAATCCCTGGACTCTGGCTCTGGGACAATACCTTCTGACCTCTGGCGCCCCTGACGTAGCAGTTATAACATTAACCATTACTCACCAGGCCCGGCAACCCAATTACCACACTCCGGGCATGCCCTCACTCGTGGGGTGCGTGTTATACCCTTACCCACCTCAGTACTGGGGACTGGCCAGGTCTGCGGGCATACAGCGTTAAAAAAAATAAACCCAGTATTCAGTGTTAGCAGTTCATCAGCATCATGGTAAGACACGAAGATGAAGACACGAAAGACAAAGAGAATAAGCTTGCAATCGTTTTATGTGATTTGGGCTCTATTCCTAACATTGGGACTCAGGCATTGGAGACAATTACCTGGGTCAATTTACCTTTTGCCAACACACGTGGGAACAAGATAGTACCTTGCCCACGGGGGTTGGCCTACCCGCGAGCCAGAGAACCATTTCCTTAGCCCCACTCCAAAAGCTGTCGCCTCAAAGTCTGCCTTTTGGGTATCTGTGCCGGAAACTCTGTCCAGAGGTGTGAAGTATGGCACTTAATACAAGTACCCACGTCCGCTCTTCTCCGCCCTAGCATTCTTAATCAGGGTGGCGGAGTCTTTGATCAGGTTATTCCCTGTACACACACTGTCACCCCCTGGCCATTAATATACCTTATGGGCCAGTAAATTTCACTGGTTTACAGTAGGCATAAAATACGTATATATTTTCACAATCTTTATACCTAAATATATCCGTTTGGTGGGTCTGAAACGGCTGAAATTTGCCATGTCCTCATGCCGGAGGTGACTTACCATGGTGGCCAAATTTTCAGCTTCGTACAACCCACCGAACAGGAGTTACAACTTTCACCTTAATTCCCCATAGGAACTGTAACAGGGGAACTTACCCTGTGAAAACTGCCTCTAATCCAGCTTGTGCTGTTAATTGACCAGACCTGGCTGATTAGAGGTGTTAGAAAAAGCCTCCTCGTGAGACGAAGGAGACTCCTTAGCACACCTGTGAGCTGAAAAAGGAGACAACGACTTGAGCCTGCCAGAAGTGACTGCACGCTGCCAGCAAACACAGGGGAAAGTACTTCTAAACCTGGAGAACAAAGAAGCCCTCCCCTACAAGAGACAGATAAGACTTTCCTTTCTAAGACTTTTTGTATATCTGCACATATCAAGATATATGTTTGGGGCTGAGAGACATGCTAATCTAAAGGGAGTTGTGGACATGCTGGGAGACATGCTAATCTAAAGTAACTGTTCGGTATGTAACAGCCTCAATACGGGTACTGATTTCACTCACCCTAGAAGTGGGAAAAATACAAAATCAAAGGGAGAATAACATGCACAACTATGTTTTGTTATTTATAAAATTACTTGTCCTTGCGGCCTCAGTTCATTGGAAAAACGAAATGCATTCTTAAAACAGAATATCGAACATAAAAGTAAGATCAATAACGCTCACCGAAGAAACTGATTGATCAAACATTGCAGGGAATCTAGACCACTGTTAAGCACTCAAGTTAATGGGTATTGAACAAGTCAAAAACAGCTTGTCAGGGACGACAGAGATATTCTGTTATTACAACGTGAGTTTTTTCTGGATATTTACCTTAGATACTTTTTTCCAGAGAGGGCTCAATGATAACTATCCTTAGTTTGTTTTTTCTGACTTAGAGAGGTGATCAGGTACTGCTGCTGCTGTAGGTCTCGCTTATGTTTCGGTCTGTATGGTTGTTCATAAGGGATATATCATGCTATTTCACCTTTGGAGTTTTTTTGATTTTAATGAGTGTTAATGCATCTTTATTAAGGAAATGCAAATTTTTTAATTTGAGTGTGTTCATGGATTGTACACTGATCTTTCCTCATGTGATACTGGGCTTGCTGATGTTCCACTATTCCTACTCTTATTCACTAATAATTACCACAGGAGGCTTATAAAGATGTCGTGGGTATAAGAAAGCAGTTATACACATTGCCCCACATTACTCAAGCACTAAAGGATGTTCTGGTTTAAAGGGGGTCCCTTCCGTCAAGAATTACATCACGGAGCATAACAAGATCATTGGCTCCGCCCCACGTCTGGAGGGATTGAAGTAACTATGAGACATCAGAGGATGGTCAAGATGGAACATCTAGGAGGCGGATCAACGCGGATATCGAACGCGATGACGTCACATGCATCACAGCATCTGAAGGCCGGAAGGTGCCACCGTGATGACCGCAAGACAAAGAGGAAGGAAAGCTGTTGCTGATAGGTGGGGAGAATGGTAGGAGACCTGGTAGGGGGAGAATGCTAAAAGGTTGGAGGAGATTTTAAACTAGGATGGAGGGGGGAGGGAATGAAACAGATAAGTGAACTAAATGGAATAGATGAGTACAAGGTGGTATGGGGTAGAATGGGGGCAAGTGCAAGTTTGACAAGCAGTGAAAACCCTAGTAAATAGAGATAATACTAGAAACTTCTAAAGACTAAACCAAGTGGGAGCAGAAAGGAAGGACAGATACGATAATAGTACAGGCTGAAAAAAAAACTTAAATGCATGCTTGCTAATGCAAGAAGCCTGACAGATAAATGGGGGAGCTTGAATTAATAGCTACAAGGGAGCAGTATGATATCATATGCATTACTGAAACATGGGGGATGAAACTCATGACTGGACAGTTAATTTAAAGGGGTATTCTCTTTTTCAGAAAGGATCGAACAAATAGAAGGGGAGGTGAGTATGTCTATATGTTAACCAGATCTAAAACCTATTATAAGGGATGATGTCTATGAAGGGAATGATGAAAATGTAGAGACCTTGTGGATAGAAATTACAGTGGAGGTAAAGTATAAGAAAATGTTTGTGGGAATATGCTATAAACCACCAAATATCTGTGAGTTGAGGAAGCTAAACATTTGAAATGGAGAAGGCATCAAAACTGGGTCATGTTTGCATAATGAGGGATTTTATTATCCAGACATAGACTGGGGCAATGAATTAGCGTTAGATCAAAGGAAAGTTTTGAGTCGCGTTCTCGGGATCTCTGCACGATGCTGCTTCCTCATCCGGTCTCCGACCTGCGCTGCTTCAGGGGGCCGATACGTCACTTCCGGGTTCTTCAACTCGTATTGCGGACGCCACCGGAACTCCACAGCAGGCTCTCTCCCTCTGGATCTCACACGAGGGGTTACGCTCTACTAGTTTCGCCGTACGTAGTGACGGCTTCGTCAGGAGTGATGTTACCCCATAAAGAGATGCTATTTGTACCCTTTACTTAATGCTGACCTTTCCTCCTATTGGACAGCAAGTAAATTGGTGATTGACTACATATGTCCTCCCAATCTTCACAACACTGTTATACAATTAACCTTTAAAATACACAACAATGTTTATATACTTCAAAGTAAAATACATCTTTATTAATAAAAAACCCATTCTAAAAATTCAGGAAGTGGCCTAATATACAACTGTGCTATTTTTGGAATTGTATATAAAATATATAAAAGACATAAAATCTAATAAAATCGCTCAAAATCTAACTTCTAATATATGTTGAAACGGCGATTGTTGTATCTCAAAATAAAATAGGGAAAAAAACAATTAGTTCACAATAAGTGCATTTTCAACCTCATTTTGCAGTGTAAAGCAATTTATTGTCTAAAACGATTTATTATTACAGTTTTTTATAGGAAAGCACTTAGCTCAAAATCCACATTAAGACCTAGTGGTACAAGTGTTTGCAAAGTGAAGATCCAGAAGCTTTCTCTTTTTTTAAGAGCAGCTTGTCTGTCTCCACCTCTCCAATGTGTCAACACTTGTTCTATAACTGTAAAAGTGAGCCCAGATGTGTCCCCATTATGTTTTTGTAAAAAATGGTTGGACAGGTGATGTGTAGTAACACCTCTCCTCACATTACCGATATGCTCAAGTATACGTATATTTATAGTTCTTGTATTTATGCACCCCCCGAAAAAAATTCGGGGCAAGGTCTTTTCTTACTTATTTTTTCAAGTGCTTATGAACTTCTCTTAGTTAACCAATTTAGGTCATTAAGAGGAGGTTGTGGCTCCTCCTGTGGCGGCTACGATTGAATCTTGATTCTTCCTGGTAACATCAGAGGCAAACAATTGTGTTAATGAACCTCTGTTTTTCCTTATCATCCAATAATCTGCCTACCCATCTAACACAAATGAGCGGCCTGATATTTTCTTGTTTCCATTTTTTTTGTTATTAGGTACTTAAAGAAATTTTAGGGTTGACCTTGCTTTCTATGCATCCTTTTTTCATATCCATTTTGCTAATTTAATTGCCCTTTTGCAATTTTGTTACATTCCTTATTATTCTGATACGATGTCTCTGTCCTTCTGACATAAAGAATCTAAAACGCCTTCCTCTCTTGTCCATTTCCTCCCCTACCTGTTTATTTAGCCACATTGGTTGACTTATTCTTTTATACTTATTACCAAGGGGTATACACTGATAATGGTGTTTTCTATCAATGTTTTAAAGACTGCCCATTTATCTTCTACATTTTTTCCTGCAAAAACATCATCCATTGATTACTACTGATTAGACCTCAGTTATATCAAATCTGCTTCCAAAATTTAAAGTCTGTTGTTGAACCCAAGAAATATGTTTTTTGATAATTATTTCAAATGAGAACCATGTTATGATCACTGTTACCCAAATGTTCCAGGACTTGAATATTTGTTATACTTCTACAATGTTTGATATGACCAAATCCAGAACTGTCCACTCTCTGGTTGGTTCCTCAATAATTTGGGGTCATATATTATCTTAAGACACCCCGAAAACAAGTTCCTTTTGATCTAAGCTAATACTCATTGCCCCAGTCTATGTCTGGAATTAAACATCCCTCATTATGCAAACATGACCCGTTTTGATGCCTTCTCCATTTACAAATGTATTTAGCTTCCTCAATTCACAGATATTTGGTGGTTTATAGCATATTACCCACAAACATTTTTTATACTCTTTACCCCACTGCTAATTTCTATCCACAAGGTCTCTACATTTATCATTCCATTACCTTAAGACATCATCCCATTATATAGGTTTTAGATCTGGTTAACATATAGACATACTCACCTCCCCTTCTATTTGTTCGATCCTTTCTGAAAAAGGAAACCCTTTAAATTAACTGTCTCAGTCAGTGAGTTTCATCCACCATGTTTCAGTAATGCATATGATATCATACTGCTCCCTTGTAGTATTAATTCAAGCTCCCCCATTTATCTGTCAGGCTTCCTTGCATTAGCAAGCATGCATTTAAGTTTTTTTTCAGCCATGTACTATTATCGTTTCTGTCCTTCCTTTCTGTCCCACTGGTTTAGTCTTTAAAGTTTCTTTAGTATTATCTCATATTTACTAGGGTTTCTCACTGCTTGTCAAACTTGCACTTGCCCCCATTCTACCCCAATACACCTTGGACTCATCTATTCCATTTAGTTCAATATCTGTTTCATTCACCCTCCCCCCTCCATCCTATGTTAAAATCTCCCCCAACTGTTTAGCATTTCCCCCTCTCCAGGTCTCCTAACCATTCTCCCCACAATCAGAAAACTGCTTCCTTCCTCTTTGTCTTGCGGTCATCCACGGTGCACCTTCCGGCCTTCAGATGCTGTGATGCATGTGACGTCATGCGCAGGTTCGAATCCGCGTTGATCCGCCTCCCTAGATGTTCCATTTGCCCATCCTCTGATGTCTCATAGTTACTTCAATCCTCCAGACGTGGGGCGGAGCCAATGATCTGTTATTGCTCCGTGATGTATATATTGACGGAAGGGACCCCCCTTTAACCAGAATCACATCCTTTAGTGCTTGAGTAATGTGGGGCAATGTGTATACTGTTTCTTATACCCACGATCATCTTATAAGCCTCCTGTGGTAATTATTAGTGAATAAGGATGGTAATTAGTGGACATACAGCAGCCCAGTATCACATGAGGAAAGATCAGTGTACAATCCATGAACACACTAAATTAAAAAATTTGCATTTCCTTAAATAAAGATGAATTAACACTCATTAAAATCAAAAAAACTCCAAAGGTGAAATAGCATGATATATCCCTTATGAACAACCATACAGACCGAAACATAAGCGGAGACCTACAGCAGCAGCAGTACCTGATCACCCTCTAGTCAGAAAAACACCTAAGGATAGATTATCATTGAGCCCCTCTTGGAAAAAAAGTATCTAAGGTAAATATCCAGAAAAAACTCACGTTGTAATAATAACAGAATATCTCTGTCGTCCCGACAAGCTGTTTTTGACTTGTTCAATACCCATTAACTTGAGTGAGGTAACAGTGGTCTAGATTCCCTGCAATGTTTGATCAATCAGTTTCTTTCGGTAGCGTATTGATCTTATTTATGTTCGAATATGCTGTTTTAAGACATGCATTTCGTTTTTCCAATGTACTGAGCGCCGCAAGGACAAGTAATTTTATAAATAACAACAAACATAGTGGTGCATGTTATTCTCCCTTTGATTTTGTATTTTTCCCACTTCTAGGGTGAGTGTGAAATCAGTACCCGTATTGAGGCTGTTACATACCGACAGTTACTTTAGATTAGCATGTCTCCCAGCATGTCACAACTCCCTTTAGATTAGCAGTCTCCAGCCCCAAACATATATCTTGATATGTGCAGATATAACAAAAAAGTCTTAGAAGGAAAGTCTTATCTGTCTCTTGTAGGGGAGGGCTTCTTTGTTCTCCAGGTTTAGAAGTACTTTCCCCTGTTGTTTGCTGGCAGCCGTGCAGTCCACTTCTGGCAGGCTAAAGTCGTTGTCTCTTTTCAGCTCAACAGGTGTGCTAAGGAGTCTCTTCTGTCTCAGAGCAGGCTTTTCTAACACCTCTAATCAGCCAGTGCTGGTCAATAACCAGCACATGCGGATTAGAGGCAGTTTTTTCGACAGGGTAAGTCACTGTTACGTTACCTATGGGGAAATTAAAGGTGAAAGTTGTAATCTGTTCGGGGTGTACGAAGTGAAAATTTGGCCACCATGTAAGTCACCTCCGCATGAGGACATGGCAAATTCAGCCGTTTCAGACCACCAAAACGGATTATATTTAGGTATAAAGATTGTGAAAATATATACGGTATTTTATGCCTACTGTAAAGCCAGTGAAAGTTACTGGCCATAAGGTATATAATGGCGACAGGGGGGACAGTGTGTGTACAGGAAGAACCGATCAAAGACTCCGCCACCCTGATTAAGAATGCTAGGGCGGAGAAGAGCAGGAGTGGGACTGTATTAAGTGACATAATTCACACCTCTGGACCGAGGTTTCCCGCCACAGATACCCAAAAGGCAGACTTTGAGACGACAGTTTGGAGTGGGGCTAAGGAAATGGTTCTCTGCTCGAGGGTAGCCAACCCCCTGTGGGCAGGTACTATCTTGCTTCCACAAGTGTGTTGGCAAAAGGTAAATATGGACCCAGGTAATTGTTCTCAATGCCATGGAGTCCCAAATGTTAGGAATAGAGCCCAACATCACATTAAACGATTGCAAGCTCTATTCTCTTTGTCTTTCGTGTCTTCATTTTCGTGTCTTACACTGATGCCTGATGAACTGCTAACCTGAATACTGGGTTTATTTTTTAACGCACCTGTATGCCCGCAGACCCCAGTCCCCATCTGAGGTGGGTAAGGGTTATAACACGCACCCACCGAGTGAGGGCATGCCCGGAGTGTGGTAATTGGGTTGCGGGCCTGGTGAGTAATGGTAATGTTATATCTTCTACGTCAGGGGCGGCCAGAGGCTCAGAAGGTATTGTCCCAAGAGCCAGAGTCCAGGGATTGGAGAGAGCAGCGTGGTGATGTCCGAAGCCAGAGTTCAAGGGCAGGAGGAAAGGCCGTGTAGTTCAAAGTCCAAAGCGCAGAGTTCAAGGGCCAGGAGAAGCAGCAGTAGTCAAAGTCCCAAAGCAGAGTTCAAGTTCAACCAATGGGAATCCAACAGGCGGCAGGGACAGGAACCAGAGATGAAACAGATAAGGGAACTGGGCATAGACACTGCACACACAGGAGCTACAGGAAAGCTATGCAAAGCAAGGAAGAGTGGACAGAATGGGGTTATAAAGGAGGAGGGACAAATAGCAGGAAGGGGTGGAGCCGGGGTTTTACATGGGAGCTTGCAGGGATAGGTGGGTGTGAGGAGCAGGGAGGAGACCAGGAAACGTAATCAAGGGTAAGCCTGCAGCTCCGGGGGATGGAGCTAGTAACCTGGGGAAGGTAGGGGAAGGTTGGTAAGTAGAGGGAGTGCGCGCACCCTCTAACACAGTTGCGCGCGCGCGACGCGCGAGTACCAGAGCGCAAACCGGAGCGCGGACCGCGCCGCGCGGGATGAGAGCAGAGATCGGGAAGGCAAGGAAAAGGGGAGGAAAAGGAATCAGGGGAGCGTCAGTGCCTAAGGAAAAACAGTGATACTCGCATAGTGCAAATGTTAACAATACACATACACAGGCAGAGCTCTATAAGAGCACAAGTGAGGCTAGATATTAATGATCACTAAGTATCAGAAATATGCTGTGTATGGGCATCTACTAATGACCATACACACAGGAACATAATAAGGGGTAGGAATCAAAAGAGAGAAACCAATCAATACTTAAAAATGTAGATATTTTATCCAGCATTGATAAAAATTGGAGGCTTACAGGATTCCGGAAAGGTAACAGCAAGTTTGTACACATGAGGTTCACTCAAGTCGAGTTTCTCAGGGATCTCCTGCACGATGCCTGCTCCTCATCGGTCTCCGACCTGCGCTGCTTCAGGGGCCGATACGTCACTACGGGTTCTTCAACCGTATTGCGGACGCCACCGGAACATCACAGCAGCGGCTTCTCCCTCCTGGATACCCACGAGGGGTTACGCTCTACTAGTTTCGCCGTACGTAGGGACGGCTTCGTCAGGAGTGATGTTACCCCAAAAGAAGATGCATATTTGTCACCCTTACTAATGCTGACCTTTCCTCCTATTGGACAGCAAGTAAATTGGTGATTGACTACATATGTCTCTCCAATCTTCACAAACATGTTATACAATAACCTTAAAATACAACAACAATGTTTATTACACTCAAAGTAAAATACATCTTTATTAATAAAAAACCCATTCTAAAAATTCACGAAGTGGCCTATATACAACTGTGCTATTTTTGAATTGTTATACTGTTATAAATATATAAAAAGACATAAAATTAATAAAATCGCTCAAAATCTAATTCTAAATATGTTGGAAACGGCGATGTATGTATCTCAAAATAAAATAGGGAAAAAAACAATTAGTTCACAATAAGTGCATTTCAACCTCATTTTGCAGTCTAAAAGCAATTATTGTCTAAAACGATATTATTACAGTTTTTTATAGGAAAGCACTTAGCTCAAAATCCACATAAGACCTAGTGGTACAAGTGTTTTGCAAGTGAAGATCCAGAAAGCTTTCTCTTTTTTTAAGAGCAGCTGTCTGTCTCCACTCTCCAATGTGTCAACACTGTTCTATAACTGTAAAAGTGAGCCAGATGTGTCCCATTATGTTTTTGTAAAACAATGGGTGACGGTGATGTGTAGTAACACCTCTCCTCACATTACCGATATGCTAAGTATACGTATAATTTAAGTTACGTGTTGTGGTTACGCCAACAATTAGCTACATACCGCATGCGTGATAAGATAACCACATAATAGATTTCGATGAAAAAAGTTTGTTTTGTTGTATCTTTGCCTTGTATTGACACAAAACTAAATTTATCCTCTGGTCTATATTACATGCAGTGCATGTGGTACAACCATAAAAAACCTTTGGATTTTGTTAGCCATCTGTTCCCCTCACTGGTATTTTAGGTAGGGCACTGGGGGCTAATTTATCTTTCAAATGATTTGTGCTTCTGAAGATCACATTTGGGTTTTCAGGGACAATCTCTCCAAGCACAGGGTCATTTTTACAAGTGCCATGCTTTTTAATTTATTTGGTAATCTTATCTGATTGTCTATTGTATTGTACATAATGAGTACTCAAAAGTTTTATTTGATTTAACCTTCTTGTTCTTACTCAATAATCATTTCATCCAACTCATTGACTTTTTAATGGCACCTGTATGATCACATCATTGTAATCTTTTTCTAAAAACCTTTCTGAAGAAAGACAGATTGTTTTGTTGAAGGTACTAAGTTACTACAATTCCTTTTAATGCGTCTATCTGTCCATATGGGACATTTTGCAGCGCATTCGGATGATGACCAACTTGTGGTGGATATGTAATGTTAATCTACACCTTTGAAGAAGGTCCTGTTTTTATTGTCCTTCCTCAATGAAAATAGTCAAGGTCCAAGAAATTTAACTTTTTCCTGACTATATTCACAATTAAATTTTAAATTGAGCAAGTTGTCATTAATATAGATAATAAACTGTTTAAGGCTTTCTTCATTACCTTCCAGAAACATAATATCATCTAATATCTCGCCATAGGCACAAATTCGACACCCAGCTCCTTGCAATAGACAAATATGGTCTTCTTCCCATGCTCCCATAAGAAGATTTGCATAGCTGGGTGCAAAATCTCGTGCCCATCGAGGCTTGGCTCCTTTGCAACATTTTGCAGGTTACTAACCCCCTCAAACAAGGAAAATAGGATGGGTTCACTAGGACTGTAACCCACTTTATGCCGATCTAAAATAAGTTGCTGCCTGCCATTTGGCAACATCTGGACGTTGATAAGGCCCATCCACAGCTGTCATGTTCATCTCTATGATTATACACTGTATACGAGGGAGCGGCTAGGAATACATCCCCCCACAACGTTCTAGATAACCATCCATTTTCCCATACTTGACTTTCTAAGATGCGAAAGATTACTACGTTGTGTCCTAAGATAGAAGGAACGAGTTTAGTGACATATTTTTGCCTCAAATATTATGCTCTATATAAGCAGATAGATGTGACGTATTAAAGATTGCCCATCCACGCTATTATGGGCTACCAGGGGATTGTAATACTTCTTATGCCCCCGAGTTTTGGTTACAGTAACTAAAATCATGGGTCTAAAGGATTTTCTCTGTAGAGAAAGCTATATTCTCCGTTAATGACTTCTTCTATTTTCCTTACCCCCTCTACCCCCCCTACTAACAGTATTCTTTTAAGTTCTTTTAAAACATTACTGTTGGAGATCTTTTTTAGGGTTGGTGATGTATTCCGTACCTACCCGACCATTCTTTTAGACTTCTGTGATGTAATCAGTTCTGTCTATAATTGCTACACCGCCCCTTATCAGCTTGTTATTATAACCAACGTTGGGGGTTTAAATTCTTCTTGTAGGTTGTAGCCACTTTTTTAAGGCCTTCTTTCAGAGATGACAACCATTCGTTTTCAAACACTTAGTATCAGATTAACTGTTGTTTTTCACAAGTATTTTAATTAAGTTGGGAAAATT
>WSYH01004420.1:0-14300 GCA_036426205.1 Ascaphus truei | reverse complement strand
GTGAAAATACGTCTAAATTGTTACCTTTCACATACTTTGGATAGAACGTTGAAGGTAATTTTAGGCCAGAGTGTATTAACATTGGTCTATCTTCTAATGTTACAGGTGACTTAATCACATCTGATGTAGTTACAAGATTATCGGCAGTCCTTTGTTCTACATCTTTTAGTCTAAAGAATCTTTTTATAGTCAGTTTTCTTAAAAACCTCTGTGCATCCACAAATAGGCCAAAATTATTTGGACCTACTGTTGGTGCAAACTTAAGACCTTTTGACATTAGTGACTTTTCCGATTCTGTCAGTGGTTTTGAACTTAGGTTAAAAATATTATTTCCTATTTCTTGCTTTTTTTGAGATACTTCTTTTTCCCTTCCTCTTCCCCGTTTTCGTCGGGTCTTGTTCTTTTCCTTTCTGACGAGGGATCCCTCTTCATTAGGGGAGCATAATGATTTGCTCCCTGAAATGAGGTGGACCCCCCCTCCCCTAAAAAATCCTTTTTATTACCATTTTTGGGGGCATGTTTTGTAAATAGTTTCTCTTTTTGAACTTCTCTTTGTTCTTTCCTAGAGTTTGTTACTATTTCTACTTCAGAATCGAAGTCTATACTTATAGTTCTTTTAGGTGTTTTACTTACATTAATCTGAACTTTATCAGGTCCTTTTGATGTTTTTGGAGGATTAGATTTAATTCTCCAATTTCCTCGTTCAGGACTCTTTCTATTTTTATTTCGTATATCCCTTGTATTCTTACTAGATTTACTATTTTCCCTTGATCTATCTCTTTTTTGAAAGGATTTCTTAGGGTTTTTTTTAGTAGATTTGGCAGATAAAACTTCAGGAGTTTTAATCTCTTTAGGATTTGTTTTCTCTTCCAGATCAGGTTTCCTAGGAGGTCCATCTTTATAGTCCTCTTCATCTCTCAGAAACTTTTTAACTTTCTTAGTGATGGTTTCCTTCCTGATCTTATCTAATTTATTTTCCAGATGAATGTCTTTCTCTTTAAACTGTGTTGTTTGGTTTAAATTACCGATCCTTAGTTCTATTTCATCGATCTCGACATCAATCTGCAAAACATGATTTCTCTGCTGTTCAATAATTAATCCCATTAGATCTTGTGAACATTTTTCTAGCAGATTATACCATTTCTCAATGAAAGCCTCATCCTCTAGATCTATAGATGGGTGTTTCTTGAGTCTTAATCCTCTTGGGACTCTGCCACTTATAATGTACTGTTCCAAAAAAGTGTAGTCCCAAATTTTTTTAATATCTTTGATAAATAACTTCTCCAATTTCTCAAATTCTGATTCCAAAGTATGCGACTCTTCAACTATAGTATCAGAGTCTAAATTTAGTTTCAGAATGCTGTCAAAGTCCACAACCCCAGTGTGTCTTCTTGAGAAAACATTGGGGAAGCTATTATCAATTTCTATTTCTTCCATACTGAGTGGTGCAGCCTAACTAGTGAATGAAACAAAACAAACACTATACAAAAAAACACTAGATGGCGCTCATACACTCTAAAAAACACACAACTTAAACCATGCAGTGATATATAGTGACTAGTGATATCAAAAATAAATCAAAAATAAAGTGCATGAAGTGATAAATAGACACTCAAACCCTTAAGGACTGTTTCACGGTCCGCAAAGTAACAGGAAAAGGAATCAGGGGAGCGTCAGTGCCTAAGGAAAAAATGTGATACTCGGTGTGTTTTTTAGAGTGTATGAGCGCCATCTAGTGTTTTTTTGTATAAGGAAAGGGGAGGGTTAGCCGGAGGAACCAAGGTGTTTTTTTGTATAAGGAAAGGGGAGGGTTAGCCGGAGGAACCAAGGTGATGGGGACACGCTGAGCAGAGCTAGTCCCCCGATCCGTTACAATTTCATTGTCCCTTCCTTAAGTAAGTATATACTGTACAGTATATTCCGTTTGTTATATGTTCTTTATTGTGTGTGTCCACCTGTCTTTTAAGGAATAAAATCTCTTTATTATATCACAGTCGTATTCAATTCAACCCAGTTAATTTGGTGTATATTATAACCCTGTAAGCTACCGTGACACACACCTTGGGACCAAACTCCAGACTGTGTGTCCCCCGAAACGAGTGGCCCCTTTTTACTCAGCGGTGCTACCAAGCTGCTCACTGAGCATGCTCAGAGTTACCTGGGCTAGCCATAGGCTTTTCCCACGTTACATGGCAGGCTCTGATAGGAGGAAGATAATTCCTTTCCAATGGGATGAGGCTAATGAAAAATTCCAAGGACCCCTGTCCTTAAAGAGGCCTGTGACCCTCATTCCTGTGGTTGTTACCTGATTTTTTCATGCGGATAAGATTTAAGTACAGCAGCTGTGATTAAAAAATGCAAGGGGTTAAAAACATTGCAACAAGGAAACTAGCCCTTCTTCAGGATTTCGTTAGCCCTGGGGATTCCTGAACGAACCCCAAAGAACCAGAACAAACTTTTTACATTTCAAGGAAATAACGGGCTGGCATCTTGCACCCCTTGCAAAAGGACTGCAATTAAAAGGACATTATTTCTGTGTTTCTCGTTTCCTGGACAATTTATCCCATTCCCTCATTTAAGTAAGTGTTTTATCAAGTGTATTCTGAGGTTGTCGTGTGTCTGTCTAATAAGAAAATAAATGACAATTTATTTTGCTCAACTTCTTTGCTCAATCGAGAATCCCCAAAATATAATTTTTTTTTGATATATTCTGTCCATCATGACAGGCTTTATTTACCGGTGGCAGCGTGTGGGATACTGATTGAGCCTGTATTATTGTCTCCTGTTGGCTTCTGTAATATAATGGAGAACCTCGTGGCTTACGAGCTTCCCAGACAAGTGGCAACTTACACACACTTCCAAAGAGCACACGATAATGCACTGATCTCTTGACCCATATCCTGGTGGCACCATGAGTGACCATGCAGGAAGGTTCCGTTCCTGAGACAGAGCATGGATCGTGGAGAGATGTGCGGGATATGGCTTCACGACAGATGGTCATTCCAAGAGTCAGCTAGAGGAAGACATAGAATAATATGAGGGCAGATGGCCCTATTAGCTGCTGTGGCAGCTGACAGTACTCAGCCTGGAGTGAAGGAGGTCCCTCCAGCTCCGGGGCTGCAAGGACAGGGGGAGTGTGTCGGTGACCACATAGTTGTGAGTGGCTTACGGCCAGGAGATGCAGATGAGTTAGTGGCTGCGGAGGCCGGACTTGCTAACTCTGAACTCGCCGCAATTCTCACCGCCTGGGGAGATGGGGTTAGCACGGCAGAGCGGGTACAGCTCTTGTCGGCAGTGCTTGGAAGAGCCACTCAATCCCAGCTTTTAAACAGGGAACAAGAGCTTTCCCGGCCAGACCACCAAAGCTTCAGCAAGTTCGTAGATGGCACAGATAACCTGGACACGTTTCTTAATGACTTTAAGAATCAGTGTGGCCGGTACCGAATACCAAAGAGGGACTGGGTGGTCAGATTGCGACCACTGTTATCAGGCAAAACCAAACGAACTGTGAAGGTTAAACACTACCACTCGTTTATATTCGGCAGCTTTGGCGCTTTGCTGGCTGCTGCAGTTTTAAGTGTCCGTTGAGGGGTAGTTTTAGCTCCCTGGACTGCAAGGGCCTCTCCGTTGGGAACTGCTGGCTCGGCAAAAGCAATCCTGCAAGCCACATATTCATCGGCCATCCGGACAGCGTCCTCCCAGGTTTAAGGCTTGCGGTCAAAGATCCAAGACCTCACAGTAGGGGGAAACCACTGCATCAGCTGTTCCAAGAACATCAGGTCCAGTAAGGTATGGAATTTTGCAACCCCATACCCCGTCACCCACTGAGTCCCGTGCCTGGCCATCCGGTTAGCATAGTCCGCAAAAGATTCCCCGGGGCGTACATCTCCTGTCTGGAACTTGCTCCTTTAACCTTCTGGGGTCAGGGCATACTGGGTCAGCAGTTTGAGCTTAACATGACCGTTGTCATCTGCATCCACGCTGGAAAGCTAGGTTAGATGAGGTATGGACCGGCAAGCGAAAGTTAGTGATACCCACGGAGTATAGGCAGCAGTTATTACGGGTTGCCCACTCCATCCCGCTTGCGGGGAATGAAGGGGTTGCACGCACGAGAGCCCAGCTCTTGCAGCATTACTACTGGCCGGGGGCATCCAGCGCTGTGGCAGAAGTCTGCCAGTCCTGTGATGCCTGCCAGCTAGTAGGTAACGCGGGTGATCGTGTGAAGGTACCCCTGAGACCGTTACTGGTGATAAGGGAACCCTTCCAGCGGGTGGCAATGGACCTTATGGGGCCCGTAATGATTCCTAGCTGGACAGGGAAGCACTATATTCTCACGTGGTTGACTTTCCCACCCGGTACCCTGAGGCTATAGCGCTGGCTACTATTGATGCTAAGGCAGTGGTTAAGGCTTTGTTAACCATTTTCACATGGGTAGGTTTCCCTAGCGAGGTCCTAACCGATCAAGGGTCGCAACTCATGAGTTAATTGCTACAGTGTCTCTGAGATGCGTGCCGGGTGAAGCACCAGCGCATGACCCCTTACCACCCCCAAACCAACAGACTATGTGAGAGGTTCAATTGTACCTTAAAGCAGATGCTTAAGATGTTTATACGGGCAGAGGGGAAAGACTGGGAGATTCACCTGCAGCACTTGCTGTTTGCATACCGAGAGGTACGGCAAGATTCTACAGGCTTTTCTCCCTTTGAGCTGCTATATGGTCGCTAGGTACGTGGAGCTCTGTACCTATTCCGGGAGGATCGGGAAGGGGAGACTACCAATACTGATGCATTTGGATTTCGCCTTGTTCTCTTGTGTTCTTCAGGTTTTGACCCGGTTGGCTTTCGACTCCCTCTCTGGCTCTAGACCCCAGCTCCCTCCTCACTATGCAGTCTCTCTTATCCCTCGATCTCAGCTTGAACCTCGACCTCCCGGACCTCTCGCATCTTCAACCCTTGGCTGCGGCAACCACCATGATTCTTCTATCTCCGGATCCGGCAAGTACCTTTGTTATTATACCTAAAGTCTCCTGGCATGGCTACGCAATCTACTACACTCTGGACACGCTTCCCCTGCTGTGGGTGCGTGTTGTTATCTGTCCCACCTCAGAAAAGTGATGGGCCTGGTCTGCGGGCAGCACTACCGTGACATTATGCAGAGCCCAACAGACGCAGACCAGACTGAATTAGACCAAATTCTCTTAGCCCTGATTCTGCAGAATCAAGCCCTGTCTAGCAAAATCGCTGCCTTAGCCCAACAGCTACTAATCTCTCACTCCAGGAGTCACCACCGAGTGAACCGCCTCAGCCCCAACCCGAACCTACAGGTGCAACCACTCTGGAGCTAAAGATACCCGCGCCAAAGCTTTATGCTGGTGACCCCCAGGCCTGCCGCAGTTTCCTCAACCAGTGCGAGATCCCTTTTGAGATGGTGCCTCTTCAATACTCCATGGGTCGTAAGAAGGTGGCATATGTATATTCTCTCTTGACTGGTTGCACTTTGGCATGGGCCTCTCCGATCTGGGAGTTACGTCCAGAAATAACCCGGAATTACTCTCGCTTTAGACAAGAGTTCCAGCAGGTGTTCGACACTCCTGCACGCCAGGATACGGCCTACTCTTCTCTTCTTCATTCATCACAGGGGCACCGGACCGTGGCCAGATATGCTCTGGAATTCTGGAGCCTGGTGGCCGAGACCCGTTGGAACCAGGAGGCACTCGTCACCGTTTTCTGGCAGGGGCTGATGGATTCCGTGAAGTATGAACTTGCCGCTCACCCCAGGCCAGGAGTATTGGAGTAATTAATCGCTCAAGCCATTCGGGTGGATCAGCGCCTGCATGTGAGGACTAGGGGGTCTCAGCAACCGCAGCGTGAATCTCCCTTACCTCCTGCTGCTCCCGCTGCCATGGGGCATCTCCCTCGCAGGCGCCAGCCACCTCCCGTTGCCCTGGGGCATCCCCGCCATCTCCGGCGGCCCGCCTCTGCTCCGCAGCCTCTTCCCTCTAACGCGGCTGCCATTGGACAGCGCGCGCCGGGTGAAAATAATTTATTCACTGTACTAGCAGTGAAACCATGCCCCCAACTGACGTACAGTACAGGCTATTACCCCAGACCAAACTTGCTAACCTGCCTGCCAATCAAGGGGACCTATCCAGGACAGCTCCACGCGCTCTTCCAGGCCTTACTCCGCTCCCGATTGGTCAGCCGCATTATATATTGCCTGTCTTGCCACTTACTAATTGCTCGACATAGTATCTCTTGTGGATGTCTATTCTGGCTCTCCCTCTTGTCTTTGCTAATTCAGGTTACGACTCGGCTTGGCAGACTACTCTCCTTGGCTCTCGACCCCAGCTCCCTCTTGACTATGTGGCTTCTCACATCCCCTGACCTCAGCTTGGACTTCGACCTTCCGGATCTCTCCAATCCCTGACCTTGGCTAACGGCAACTACTACTTCTATTCTTTCACCAGTACCGGAAAGTATTGTTTCAGCTATTTCCGCCTGGCCAAGCAACACCCTAACACAACAGTCCAGACACACTCCTTCTGCTGCGGGTGCATGCACATATACGTCCCCACCTCAGTATAAGGGACGGGTATGGTCTGCGGGCAACACCAGCGTAACACTCCAGGAGCGACGATCTGAAAGCCAACGTCCCCAGTTTGTACCCGCTGTCGCCCCCTTTCCTAGGCCTCTTTCGGTCCCAAGACCGCTCCCAACCTTGTTACCAGCTCTTGAACCACCCGAACCCATGCAACTTTGGGCTCAACAGACTCATTCCAGCAACTTCACAGGACCCAAGGGCTTTGCTTTTACTGCGGGTCACCGGAACATCTGTTTCGGAATTGCCCCCTGCGTCCGGGAAACAACCACACCCAGTGAGTTAAAAGGGGCTTCCCCTGGGTGCTATCTCTCCACGCCCCTTTCCCAAATTGGAGCTTCCCAAGAAGCTCCTGATTCCTGTCAATCTCTCGGGCCCTACCTTCCGCGCCTCTACATCCGACTTCATTGATTCCGAGGCAGGGGGGAACTTTGTGGATCAGGAATTCACAGAGTGTAATAACATTCCGCTCACCAGAAAATAAGTTCCCATCTGTCTAGAAGGAATCAAAGGCCGACCCTTGAACCCTGCCTTCATTTCCCTCGAAACAACCCCCCTCACCTTGTCGTCAACTGACGGTCACACCGAGACATTTACCTTGGATCTTATCCACTCTCCCGGAACCCAAGGTCCCTTAGGCCTACCTTGGCTTCAACAGCACAACCCCCACATAGACTGGAGGTCAGGCACGCCAATACAATGGGAACCAAAGTCAGAGGAGCTGCCTATCTCCACCTCTTCGAAATTCGATCTACCTCTAGCTTCCTGGATGCAAGACAAGATCTGAAGTACTGCCTCCCCAAAGGTCTTACGATTGCCCGATCGACCTGATCCCAGGTGCGGTACTCCCAAGGTCCAAATCATATCCCCTCTCTCTCCCTGAGACTTAAGCCATGGACGAATACATACGCTAAAACCTCGAGAAAGGATTTAAAAGCTATTCTTCCTCACCCGCCGGGGCCGGGTTCTTTTTTGTTAAAAAGAAGGACAATACGCTCAGACTCTGCATCGACTACCCTGGTCTCAACCAGATCACGGTCAAAAATCGATACCCTCTCCCCCTTATCTCCGAACTTTTCGACAGACTTCAGGGAGCCAAGTTGATCATGAAACTGGATCTCCGTGGGCATACAATCTAATACATATTCGGAAGGGCGATGAATGGAAGACCGCCTTTAATACTCGCAGCGGTCATTACGAATACCTGGTGATGTCGTTCGGACTCTGTAACGCCCTGGCCGTCTTTCAAGATTTCATAAACAAAGTTTTTTGAGACGTACTCAACTCATTCGTGATCATGTATTTAGATGACATCCCCATCTTTTCGAAGAACCTTCAGGATCATGTCCAACACACCAGACTCGTTCTCTCTCGTCTCCGCTCCAACCACTTGTACGCCAAGATGGAAAAATTCCTCTTTCGTCAAACCTCTACTTCCTTCTTAGGATACATCATCACGGATAAAGGTTTTTCCATGGATCCCGAGAAACTTAAAGCCATACTTGACTGGCCGCAACCAAACTCTCTCAAAGCCATCCAACGCTTTCTAGGTTTTCGTATTAATATCGGAGATTTATTCAGAGTTTTTCTACCACTATTGCCCCTATCATCGCCCTCACCAAGAAGAGGGCCGACCCCTTAGCCTGATCCCCTCAATTGACTAGTGCTACAGAGAATACATTCCACTTTGGTAGTTATTTTCAATTGCTGCATATGGATAACAGGAACATAAAGCAGTTGAGCTTATTAATGATTAACCCCTAGTTGGGAAGTGGTCTGACGATGATAAGGGAGGGATGTCTGGGGGAAGTCCTAGAACCCACCCAGACCCCATACATAAGTCTCGCTACCATATGTACCAGTTCACCTGGGGAAGCTCCAACATAGCAATAAAGTCATATACTGCACCGACACACTTTATTCGAGCAAATACCCAGTATGTACCTGGCAGATACCTGGAATGCGCCGCTCCTCACCTCTGACAAGCCCCGTTGCGTTTGCCTTCCCAGCCTGGGTTCATGCCTGGCTGACGGGCGGCTGATCTGTTAAATGATAATGATTAGGATTTAATAGGCTGCAATGCTTCGCGTGTCTACCAGATGGCATAAATTCATGAATTGTAATGCAGTATATATAGATATACTGTGCAGTATTGCAGCCAGCGGGAATAAAATGCTTCAATCCCTGCCTGGAAATAACCCAATATACTCGGGCAGAAAACAGTCACAAACCTCAATACACCCGGGTATACCCGAATTCGTGGGACTAGCCGAGCTCGAATAAAGTGTGTCGCCAGTGTATTACTCACTTGAATCCATCCGGGCTTGCATGCTTCAAGCTGTGTAATAATGCACGAGAAGAAACCTCCACCGGAGCGGAGAGGAGGACAGTGGGCACAGCTGTGCAACAAATAGCGGCAAAGGCTGGACTGTGTTAAGAAAAAATACTTTATTAATTCATGGATTTAAAAAAAGAGAGAAGGGAAGGCACCCCCGCAGCTCTAATGCGTTTCACCCATTAAAATGATCCATTCAAAGATTAATAAGGATAAATTATAAGGATAAATTAAAATTGAAGAGATTTATCACATGTAATACCAATTATGTATTTACATTTTGACATGTGGCTGCGGCAAGAGCTACATAGGGAGAACAATACATCCATTAAAGCTTCGTATAATGGAACATATTAGAAGTATAAGAAATAAGGATCAGAGATTTCCAGTGGCGAGACACTTCTTAGAATGCCCTATGGGCAAATTAGATTTGTTCACCTTTAGTGGAATTGAACATATTCCATTCCCAGTCAGATGTGGAGATCGTCAGAGCATCCTTAATCAAAAGGAAATGTTCTGGACCATCACAATGGATACTATGACACCAAAAAGAATCAATGTTGACTTGGAGATAAAACACTTTCTTTGATGTGTCTCTCCACTGGAGCTCTCTATCTTTCTAAATCGTCTCCCTATGTGGCTCATTGAGAAACATCTACTGTGTAAGATCACTATTATTATTATTTAACTGTTATTGTCAGGGTCTTGATTGATCATAACGTAAAAAATGCTGTATGGTGCTCAAAAACACAGATCAAAACAACAAAGAGTCCTTTACATATTTTCTCCACCTGTGAAGATCCTAGGAGTATCAGGAAAATGATAGACCAATAATCCTAATTGGATATGACACCTACTTCCACTATGACACGATGGCCTGGATGGAGTTCCACTAAGATAAGTAACAACTCCCACTAGCTAGTGTCCAGTCAGATATATCGCTGTAGAGAAGTAAAACGGTGTAAAGAGTAGTATTACTCACATCTGGATGGTCTTCATGATATACCTCCTCTAGTAGGTGCATCCGGTCTTCCAAAGGTGACAGCAAGGCAGTGTAGGAAGGTTGGAGCACAACTAAGCACAGGAAAGGAAGAACAATCTGCGAGAGAGTGTGTGTCCCATAAAATATTTAATGGATCAACCATAACATACATGAGCCCACGGGCCCCCACCAACGCGTTTCGAGCAGAACGCTCTTTATCAAGGTGCATATCGACCCCCTCTTACCTGGTCTCTCTGATATACACTCAGTTTCCCGCCAAAACGTCCCTGTCCGCTCGCGCTAAGCCGCGTCACAAGTGGCGCGTCATGCGCGTCGCGCACGGTGACGTCAGCGCGCACTGCGTGTATGCAGATAGACCAAACTTATTACAAATGACAATTTCGTAATAATACACTCAAATAAGGCTGCAAACATACAAGACCTGGCTATACAATGCCTTTATAACATGTTAAAACCTATCTATTAAAACGTAAGGGGAAAAAAACGATGTCCTTCCACAACCTACGGATATAAACACATACAAAAATAAAAATAAATCTAACACAAAATAAACACTCATAAAAAACTCAAAAATCGTAAATCATACATATACATAATGTATATATACCATGATTAACACCTGAAAAAACTAAAAAACATCGTATAATGAACCATGGAGCACATTCTCCCATAATGCATAGACAAATACTTCAAAAGTGATAATATCAAAATAAAGTATCTAATTGTTTTATTTTAATTAGTTTTACATATAAAGGGCGAGGGATGTGATCCGAGGCAGACTCAAAAAGCCTGTCATGAATGGTTGAAAGAAACCGAGAGGAAAGTCCTGGGTTTAATCAACACAAAACTTATAGAGCATAACCAGGAAATGGTAAACAGTTCAACCTCAGTCATAATTTTGAATCTACCTATCTATGTACAATACCAATCTTATAGTATTTACGCACCGTGTATATTCTCATCCCCCCATCCCACAGTCTATTATGTCACTATCCAATATTGTTTAATGAGAATTCCTACATGATAACATCATCCAACCGTTGACAAACTTAGGATGAATACCACATTTACTCTGACAAGCATCACTATATCAGACTAGTTTTGGCATAATAATTTATCTATCCAACATTATAATGCAAGAATCGGGACTAAGCATCGCCAGTCTGATTTAGACCATTTGGGATCTTGGATTTAGGGTAGATCCCAATCAAGTTCTTTCTTATCTTGAATCTGTTCTATTTCCTCCAATAGTTTGGGAACATGTTCATACCCGCTATTGCGATTTTTATATCTCACCATTTCAGTTGGTGGACGTGTTTGGGGGAACCGATAGGGTCAGTCTCTGAATTTAATGAAGTCTTGTATTGTTCCTCTCTAATCCTTCAGGCTCCTGGTTGGTACTCTCCTACGTATTGTGTACCACATCCCGTCCAGAGATAGCTGTGATGTGTACTCACAATTAAGCATGATGTTATGGGGATCGTGCCCTGTGGTTGATACAAATTCCTCCCCCGACTCCATTGGTGGTTGTACAGACAACCATTTAGACACCTTGAAGCACGTTAGGAGATAGTAAGCTCCTGACCTGGCACTGATGAAAAAAGACCTCCTCACACATAATGGCCATTGTCTAGCTTCTCTGAACACAAACCGTGGCCCTCCCAAGTATACCTTTTGATGTAACGATCGGGTTTAGGGACCATTGCTTCCCTAACATATTCTTTATACAGTAGCCGTTGTACGGTTGAGTTACAAGCAAGACACCGCGATTTACCATCCATCCCTTCTTTTGTGATCCTTTGTTTTATCAAGGTTCATCCTGTTTCCTGCTTGCCCCTCTTTAAGTGATATTTGCAATCGGAATGGGGATAAACCCTTTCTACAATCTCAAAAACATTTCCTGAGATTGTTTTTACAAAATCCTCATTGTTCGTACAAACGCTTAAGTGCTATAGTCGTCCTTTTGGATGGATTTGATAGGCCGCCGGGATGACAGTCTGCGCCTCTCAATAAGTGTTCCCTGAAATTGTGTTTTCCTACTATACAATCCGAACTGTTTTCCATATCCATATCGATAAATATAATAAGTCCTAAATATTGTGATATGGTGAAATCCATAAGTGTAGTGAATTTTAATTTAATCGTTAGTGTTACAGTAAATCTATAAATAATAGTATGAATCACCCCTCCTTCCCATATAAAACTCAAATACATCTTTACCGTCGGTAAAAGTGATAAATTGTAGATCGAGTGGGGTTATTATCTCCAAACACGTGGGATCGCCTCCCCCACCCTCACAAAAAAAGTTGGCGTATGAGGAGCGAAGCTGGTACCCACTGCGTTCCACGTGTTTTAGGAGATAAAAAAAGTCCCATCAACAACAGAATTGTGATTCATAGTAATCACAATTGATAGATCAAGAACCTACTTTGAACACTGAAAAGGGAGTGATCTAAATCAGGCCTGACATGCTTCCTCCCATGGGATGTGCATAATTTTATAAGGAGCTCTCTATGTGACCCAGATGTAGCCCCCCTTTCCATCCACCACGAATTCACTAGCCCACAAGTCACCACTCCCCTGATTATAGAGGGCATGACCGTACAATGAATGGCAAATATGTCTCACCTATACTGAGACACCCCATCTCCCACAATCCAATGCTGGGCACTATGTCTCCGGAGGAGAGAAAAGTGATAATATCAAAATAAAGTATCTAATTGTTTTATTTTAATTAGTTTTACATATAAAGGGGAGGATGTGATCCAGAGGTGCAGATCAAAAAGCCTGTAATGAATGGTTGAAAGAAACCGAGAGGAAAGTCCTAGGGGTTTAATCAACACATAAACTGATGAGCATAACCATGGAATGGTAAACAAGTAATACAAACCAGTGCATAAATTTGAATATACCCATATATATGTACAATAGCACATCTGTATAGTACTTAAGCACGTTTATATTCTCATCCCCCATCCCACGTATTATTATGTACATTCAAATATTGTATGATGGAGAATTCTCTACAATGATAAAATCATCATCCTAATTGAACAAACTTAGGATGAAATACACAATTACTCTGACAAGCATCACGTAATAGCAGACAATAGGTTTGGCAATAATATATTTATCTATCCAAACATATTAATGCAAGAATGGACTAAGATCCCAGTCTGAATTTAGACCATTTGGTATCTTTGTATTTAGGGTGAAGATCCAATAAAGTTCTTTCTTATCTAGTGAATCTGTTCTATTTCCTCCCCTAATAGGTTTGGGAACATGTTCAATACCCCTGTATTGCAGATTTTTTATATTCCCCAATTTACAGTTGGTGAAGTGTTGGGCGACAGGATGGGTCAGGTCTCCTGATTTTATGAGTCTTATATGTTCTCTCATCCTAGCCTTCAGGGCTCTGGTGGTACGTCCTACGTATTGTTTACCACATCCACAGTCCAAGAGATAGACTGTGAATGTGGTATCACAATTGATGAATGATGTTATGGGGAATCGTTGCCCTGTGCTGTTTGATACAAATTCTCCACACGACTCCATGTGTGTACAAGACACACATTTTAGACACTTGAAGCAACCTTTAGGAAGATTAAGATCCTGACCTGGCACTGATGAAAAAAGACTCCTCGACACATAATTGGCTATTGTCTTAGCTCTCTTGAACACAAACCGTGGCCCTCCCAAGTATACCTTTTGAAGTAACGGATCTGCGGATAGGGTAGACCAGTGTGTAACTCAATACAGTACACAGGCTAACTGTATAAAGAATATTGTTACTGCTGCGGCCAAGTTTATTCGAGCATTTGCCCGTTCTTGGCCACAGCAGTAGCCTGGCGCGCGCCCGAGAGTGACGGGCGCGCGCCGAAGCAGCGGAAGAGCGCCCTCCGATCGGGGCGCTCTCCCTACCGCTGCCGGGTCCGCCGGGTCCCCCGGAACCCCCTGCCGCTGTCCCGCGATCGCGGGACACCAGGGCTCCCTCGGGGAGCCCCTGGACGCGCGTGCAGGGGGCGCACGCTCCCGAAGACGCGTGACCGCGCGTCTATGACGCGCGGCATGCCGAGGGGCGGCCACTAGCAAGCCGGGAAATCTCCCGGCTTGCGGTACCGGCCACACTCGAATAAAGTGTGTCGGTACTGTAGGAAGCACTGGTCTACCCTATCCGCAGATCCGTTACTTCAAAAGGTATACTTGGGAGGGCCACGGTTTGTGTTCAAGAGAGCTAAGACAATAGCCAATTACTGTATGTGTCGAGGAGTCTTTTTTCATCAGTGCCAGGTCAGGATCGTAATCTTCCTAAAGGTTACTTCAAGTGTCTAAAATGTGTGTCTTGTACACACATGGAGTCGTGTG
>WSYH01004419.1:0-49946 GCA_036426205.1 Ascaphus truei | reverse complement strand
ATACTCTCCGCCCCCTACCAGATACTCTCCGCCCCCTACCAGATACTCTCCGCCCCCTACCAGATACTTCATGTGGTTCCTCTATTGTGGGTACCAGGCAGCCTAACAAGGGGGGCGCAAACTAGGGGGTGCGGGATTTTCTGGGGGGGCTCAGCGCCGGGTGCAGGGGCCCCGCACTCTTCCCCAAGGCATTTAAATTAAATGCCGGGGGGGGAGGGGGGCGCGCAAGGCCTCTGCCACTCAACTTACCTAGATTCAGAGGCTTGGTGTGGCGCGCCGCCATGGCAACGCGCAGTGAGGTCATGTGACGCCACAACCCTGCGGCGACCTTTGACGCTCGTCGCCATGATAACGCGCCATCAAATGCCGCCATGTGACATCACATGACCCCACAGCGTCATTTGACGCCAGCAAAAAAGGTGAGGGGGGGCGGGGAGCGAGCAGTGGGGGGGGGGCGGGGAGCGAGCAGTGGGGGGAGCAGGCAGGGGGGCACAGCTCCAAAAGTTTGCACACCCCTGGCCTACAACATTGGCTGCATGACCCCTGCAGAGATCAACTTCCAGGCAGTGTCACCGCCTGTAACCCCTTCTGTGCTGGATTCCTTCTTATTTTCACATGCCAGTTAGGTGTGGGATAGTCCTGTGACTGGCTGAGGATTAAAAAAAACATCTATGCTTGGTACAAAAGTCCCACAGTGAGTGAGGGGCAAGGAAATGCTTAAAAGCCCTGTCCTGTTTTCCCAGAGTCGGACTCACGGGGGAAAGACATTCAGAGGATCTCTCTTTGGAACATGTCGGTCTGTGCAGTTACCCCACTGCCCTGCACCACCCCAAGGACTTAATTCCCGCACCCCCGGGTGGAACTGACCACTTGTATTATTATTATTAATTATTACTTGTACATTTCAAATAAAAACTCTTTCATTTCTACCACCCTCCCGGTATATTTACTGCTGCTCACTGTCTGTTATATTGTGTGTACTGTAACCACTAGATTAAACTCTTGTTTGAACGCTCTATTGTCGTGACTGAGTGTTAGCCCACAGGGTTTGTGTAACTTGTGACCTACTGTGTGTAGCCATGCTGTAAAATGGCTAACAGTCATCTCTCCTGCTGACAGTAAGGCCTGGTAAGTTATGGGCATGCCAGCAGTAATTATGGAGGTTTGCCCTCACACCCTGGTGAGGTGCCCTATGTATGGATGGGAGTGGTCACAAGCTCTGAATCCACGGTTAGTGATGTCAGAGTTGTGCCAGCCCCCAGAGGATACATAAGGCACAGCACTGTGTCAAAAAGTGAGTTAGAGGAAGAGTTCATAGGTTCTGCCCATTTGATCAGAGCGGGTGTGGGGCGAGGGGGGCGGCAGTGCAGGCAGGAGGGGTGCAGCACCAGAGAGGGTGCAGGGTCAGAGTCCGGGTTGTGTGGGAGGGGGCAGGTGCAGGAGAGGGTGCAAGCACCGGGCGAGGGTGCATGCAGTGTTGAGGAGTCTCACTTTAAGAGGACAGCGGTGCGGTTTTGGACTCTGGACGGATCAAGGTCAGAAGGTTCGTGCTTGCGCCTTTGCGTCAGGTTCAGCGGATATCTGTGAATTTCAGAGGGACAGACAATGGAAACAGATTAATATATATATAATAAAATAAATCTCATAGTTACATAGTTACATCGTAGATGAGGTTGAAAAAAGACATTACGGTCCATCAAGTTCAAAACCTATGCTAAATTTAGACGACAGACCCCTCACTTGATCCTATATCTCGACTTACGTATGATCCAGAGGCAAGGCAAAAAAAACCCCATTAAGGGGAAAAATAATTTCCTTCCTGACTCCAAAGAAATGGTATCAGTTAACTCCGGATCACAATCCTTCCCATGTATACGTATTTGGTAGATAACCTGTAACCTTTCCCATCTAAAAAGTTGTCCAAACCTTTTTTGAAAACAAATTATTGTATCGCATCCTCCGACCATGTCTCCCCAATGCTGGATGAAAGCCTCCCCAGTGTCTCCCCGGTCCTGCGCGTTACAGCCTCTCGTTCTCACATGCTCCAACACATTTCCTAATCACATCCTCGATCTCACTTTTGGGCATGTTTTGGTCCTTTAATCTCACTTGGAACCAGTTGAGTTCCAGCTTTGTCCAACAATGGTAATTGCCATACGATATGTCCGGCAAACGCCAGTTCTGACTTCCCCCCCCCGTGTGATGATGTCACAGACTTTTATTGGTTTCAAATGCCCATTCTTTCTGTTTCCTGTCTCTCGGGTATTCCAGCATGCCATTCTCTCCAGAACTTTGGGTTATACCCAGCATGCCATCGCCTCCATAATTCTCATGGGTTATCTGAAGCTTCTGAATTATCTTCACATTTAGGGTACGAGTGTCACATCATAGTGAGGTGGGCAGGATAACCACAGGTCAATCCATACGTGAGCAACGAGTATGAATACACGGGTCAAATCCATAGTGAGCACGGGCAGGATACACGCGGTCATCCATAAGTGAGCACGGCAGGATCAACATGTAATCCAGGACATGAGAAGGGCAGGATACACGGGTCACCCACCCAGACGTGATGCGGGCAGGATAGCACGGGTCCCATCATACGGAGCACGGGCAGGATACACGGGTCACATCCATACGGGAGCACGGGCAGGATAACATGTCCACATCCATACGTGAGCTAGAGTATGATATACAAGGGTCACCTCCATACGTGAGCACGGGGCAGGATACACATGTCACAATCCATACATGAGCACGGGCAGGGATACACGGTCACATCTATTACGTGAGCGCGGGAAGGATACACGGGTCCCATCCATACGTGAGCACGGCAGGATAGGATACACATGTCACAGCCATACATGAGCAAGGGCAGGATACACGGGTAACATCCATACGTGAGCGCGGGCAGGATACAGGGTCATCAACATGAGCACGGGCAGGATACCGGGTCACATGCCATACTACTGTTGAGGAGGGCGGCAGGATACACGGGTCACATCCATACGTGAGCGTGGGCAGGATACACATGTCACATCCATACGGTGAGCACGAGTAGGATTATACAAGGGTCACATCCATACTAGACGGCAGGGGAGGATACACAGGTCACATCCATACGTGAGCGCAGGCAGGATACACGGGTCACATCCATACGTGAGAGGGCAGATACACATGGTTCACATCCTACATTTGCACGGGCAGGATACCACGGGTCACCACCCATACGTGAGCACGGGCCAGGACTACACAGGGCAACCCATAAGTAGCACGGGCCCAGATCACGGGTCAACCATACGTGAGCACGGGAAGGATACACGGGTTCACACCATACTCGTGAGCACGGGCAGGGAAGATACACGGGGTCACACCCATACGTGAGAACGGCCGATACACGGGTCACACCCATACGTGAGCAGGGGCAGGCAGGATAAGGGGTCACAACCATACGTGAGCACGGGCAGGATTACACGGGTCACACCCATATGTGAGCACGGGCAGGATACACGGGTACACCCATTACGTGGGCACGGGCAGGATATATGCGTACCACCCCATACCGTGAGCGCGGGCAGGATACAGGGTCGCACATCGTGCAGCGCGGGGGCAGGATACACGGGTCCGCACCCATACGTGAGCAAAGGGCAGGAAGGATGCCACGGGTCACACCCATACGTGAGACGGGCAGGATACAGGGTCACACCATAAGGGAGCACGGGCAGGATACACGGGTCGCACCCATACTGTGAGCACGGGGGCAGTGATACACGGGTCAACATCCATTAAGCTGAGCACGGCAAGCATACACGGGTCAACAACAATACTGTGAGCACTGGGCAAGATCACGGGGGGCACACCCATAAGTGAGAACGGGCAGGATACACGGGTCACATCAATACGTGAGGCAACGGAAGGATACCAACGGGAACACACTGTAACTCTTGGAGGCGCTTGGGAGGTCCCATGTAACGATGTCTTGTACAACCATAATACTGTGACGGAGTAGGACCGGGGCTCCCTTAATAAATAAGGGTTAAACCCAAACCTGCTGTCTCCTTAATTTTAGGGTTAAAATATCAGGAAAATGTAATTGCTGGGTTACAACGTATGATCGACTGATACTCTCCCCCCCCCTACCAGATACTCTCCCCCACCATACCAGATACTCTCCCGCCCCCTACCAGATAATCTCCGCCCCCTACCGATACTCTCAGCCCATACCAGATACTCTCTGCCCCCTACCAGATATCTCCGCCTACCAGTATCTCCGCCCCAATGACAAGATGACTCTCCGCCCCCTACCAGATTACTCTCCGCCCCCACCAGAACTCTCCGCCCCTACCAGATTACTTCATGTGGTTCCTCTATTGTGGGGTACCAGGCCCACTAACAAGGGGGGCGGCGCAAAAATAGGGGAGTGGGGATTTTCTGGGGGGAATCAGCGCGGGTTTGCAGGGGCGCCGTCGCAATCTTCCCAAGGCATTTAAATTAAATGCGGGGGGGTGGGGGAGGGGGGGCGCGCAAGGCCTCTGCCACTAAAACCTTACCAGAGTCACGCGGCTTGGTGTATGGCGCGCCGCCATGGCAACGCGCAGTGAGGTCATGTGCGCCCACAACCCTGCGGCGACCTTGACGCTCGTCGCAATGGAAAACGCGCCATCAAATGCCGCCATGTGCCATCCACATGAACCCACAGCGTAATGTGACGCCAAAAAAAGGTGAGGGGGGGCGGGGAGCGAGCGTGGGGGGGGGGAGGGGATTTGGCGGAGAGTGGGGGGGGAGGGAGGCAGGGCAGGGGGGAACAGCTCCAAAAGTTTGCACACCCCTGGACTACAACATTGGCTGCATGCCCATGCAGCGATCAACTTCCAGCAGTGTCACCGCCTGCGTTGTAACACCCCTTCTGTGCTGGATACCTTCTTATTTTTCACATGCCGTTAGTGTGGGATAGTCCTGAGGACTGGCCTGAGGATTAAAAAAAACATCTAGCTTGGTACAAAAAGTCCCAAGTGAGTGAGGGGCAAGGAAGATGTTAAAAGCACGACTGTTTTCCCCGAGTCGGACTCACGGGGAAAGACATTCAGAGGATCTCTCTTTGGAACATGCGGTATGTGCAGTACCCCACTGCCCTGCACCAACCCAAGGACTAATCCCGACACCCACCGGGTGGAAATGACCACTGTATTATTATTATTAATTATTCTTGTCACTTTCAAATTAAAAACTCTTTCATTCTACAACCCTCCCGGTATATTTACTGCTGCTCACGTCTGTTATACTGTGTGTACTGTAACCACTAGATTAAAATCTTGTTTGAACGCTCTATTGTCGTGACTGAGTTTAGCACACCACTACAAACACCGCCCCCCCCCCCACAGGGTTTGTTAAGTTGACTACTGTGTGTTAGCCATGCTGTAAAATGGCTACCAGTCATCTCTCCTGCTGACAGTAAGGCCTGTAAGTATGGGCATGCGAGCAGTTTAATTATGGAGGTTTGCCCTCAACCCTGGTGATGGTGCCATGTATGGATGGGAGGGTCAAAGCTCTAATCCACGGTAGTGAGTCAGGGGTGTGCAGCCCCCCAGAGGATACATAGGCACAGCACTGTGTCAAAAAGTGAGTTAGAGGAAGAGTTCATAGGTTCTGCCCAGTTCTGTAAGGAGTGAAGAGTGATTATGTTATAAGCTGCTGAATGGTGAGACTGTGACCAGGGACCTGGCACAGGGCAGATATCCCTGCGGGGATAGGGAATCCCTAATCAAGGAGAAATATACCTTTCAGAGGGAAGCAGCTGAACAATTATGTGTGGCTAAGAACACCCACTGCAAGGGGCAGCTAGCCCATACTCGTCAATAAAGATGTTCCTGTTGAAAGATACCCTCGTGTGTAAGTGTGGAGTGATTTCACCGAGGGTGCACCACAGAGGAGTTCCTCACCAGGACCATCCACAAGCGGACGCTGGGATCCTGATGAGGTGGAGGCGCTGCACTGGATATAGGTAGGACTCAGCACACTACCTCAGCTGCCTGTCTGGCGGGCAATCCCCATACACCATCATGCGGGAGACTCAGGAGTCCTGTTGCCAACAGGTGCACCACCAGACATCACACTGTAATGGGGACTGGTTAGACCACAGGGGCCAATATGAGATTGGGTGGGTCAGGCCAGGCCAGAAAATCCATTACATTTGGAGGCGCTGCTGAGATGAGTAGACCTGTCAACAGGACAGGCTTTTGCTAGGCACACTGGGAAACAGGGAGAAGTGTCTGCTGCCACTTTGTGCTGCGTTGGGATGGACCTAGGGGTAGTCAGGGGGTTGATGGAGAATAGTCAGCTCGCACAGACGACCTAGGGGCCTGAAAGGAGTTGGAGGTTTGGAGAGGGGCTATAGCTGTTCTAGTCACCTTGAGGCAGCACTAGTTGGTAGGATGCCTAAAGGGATAGCCTGTTAACGTGGTCAGGAATCCTGGAGAGGGTCTGCGCTAGGCTGACCAAGAGAGGTAGACGCCCAAGTACTGCATGGAAGCCCCAGAGTACTCTAGCCCATTCCAGACCACTTACCGAAGGGAGCACAGACTGGGAGGAAGGAGATACAGCAGACATAGAGAGAGTGAGCCTAGCCTGAGGTAGTGCATACACGAGTCCAGCCTACATTAGGTACACAAGATGGTGCATCAGGGCAATCTTTATTGTACCGGTGTGGAGGCTGCCCCGCGGAGAGGAGCCCCATGTACAATAATTCTAAGTACAGTAACCAAATGGCGACCGCAAGAGTGGAGGATCCGCGCGCTGCGGATAGTCCAAGATGGCGGACGGAGGCTGATGGGGAGAACGCACCTGGCGTGTGCGCGGAGGAAGAGCAAGCTAAGGAAATGACTTTCACGAGCCTGCTATGGAGTGGTGCTAAGGCAGTGGTCGCACCGTTTTGGTCCTGCCTAGGACCGCAGAGTATTACTCTGGAGGATAGTGTTGAGGACATTGCGATTGGGGCTGATGGAAACGAAGTCCAAAATGGCAGTTGCCGCTTCCCTGGGAGACCGCGTGGGCTTGCTGCAGAAAAATCTGCAGTTGCAAATGGTGCAGAGAGCTGGCCAGGAGTGGCGCCAACAGGAAAACCCCGCCCTGATGGGGGGTATGGCGCGAAAGCTACGGCCACGCCCTCATGGACAGCGACTCACTCAGCCCCAGTGCTGAGCCAACCGATTAGCCTGTGGGACCCTCCTCTAATCTCAACCAGGGGGAGTGGTTTCCAATTATGCCCCGTGGGTATGAATCCTACCGAAAGTAGTTCCTGCAGATGGAGTGTAAGCGGGAAAGCAAAAAGTATTTTGCAAGCAAAGGCAGCTGCAAGAAATTGGCCGTATTGACGCCAAAAAAAAAAAAAAAAAAGGAAGAACCCCACCCTGTTTGGGATAAGGGTTCGAAAGCCCTCAATTAAAGGACATCCTATCCCATTGTGGGACCCGCCCATAATTGCTACTACTGGGGGCGGGTTCCAGCTGTGTCAGATGAGGGCGGAGCTGGACAAAGGAGTGGCTGGCAATCCAGCCTCTGCTTGTCAGTCGCGCGGAGCTAGCTTGCAGAGCAGACCTTTGCTGCAAGTGCCTCCCACGAAGAGAATGACACAACCGCAGGAAGTAACCACGATGGTCTCCACCCAGACCTATACGGTGCCCGGAGTAGTGTTGGTGGTTCGGGTGGCAGGCACTGAGACTGTAGTGGGCCTCTGCCTACAATGTCGGACACCTGGCGGTACTATGGGCACGGCGGCGCGCTGTCCACAATGCGGGACCCAGTATTTGTGGCCGATGCCCACCTTTGTGCCAATTCAAGCGATTGACCCCCTGGGGGATACAGCTATGCTGTCCGCCGAGTCCCCCGGTGCACTGTGGACCGAAAGTGCAGATCCCGGAGAATGGGGATCGGAGCCGATTACTACGGCTGGGTCAGAGGAGAGAGGAGCGGTCGGTCAGCATGCCGACGAGAGACCAGAAGGCGGTTACCCCGATCGGTGACCCCGAGCCCAGTAAAAATGGATTCCTTCGATGAGGAACCCAAGGTATTATCCGGGGCAGTGATCCGGCCTGTGGCAGTATCCTGTGGAGGAAACGGGAGGAAGGTGCCACTTACCGGAAACAACGGAGAAAAGAGTTGGATGTCGCCCGTGGAGCGGAAGGTCGAGAGGCGGAGCCCTTCCATTCCGGGGACCGGCGGGTCCAGTGGCGACGGGCGATCCACGCCCACCCTGCGGAGCGGTAAGAGCAGTCCGTGTGCTTACCTAGCTCCGATCACGGCAGTTGCTGAGGAGAGGCCATGCCAGGCCCAGACGGTACGAGAACAGACAGTGGGACTTCCGGACGTCGTCGTGGAGAAAGAGATCCCGCATGGGGATCCACCACAAGATGGCGGCGAGTCCAGTTCCGGGGATGACATCGCTTCTGGCGGAGGCAGCGAAACGACCGGAAGGAGAGCACCTACGCTTCGGCGATCGGGCAGCGGTTCCCGATCACCCGTGAAGGCCAAGAGCTGGCAGGCGGCGAGGAGAGCGGAGACGGGTGAGATCCAACCAGCGGACCGTCCATACAGTGATCCGGGACAATCTGAGGGTAGAGAGCGGGTCGGAACCCCGCGGATACCTATTGCCCGTCCGTATGCCCAACCCCATGCCCTAGCTAAAGCCCCTGTCCCAGTCACCTTTTCCCGTGGGTCCACGTCCAGTTTGGGGATGTCGGGAGGGTCCCAGGGAATCGGTGAGGAACGGACTGGGGAGAGACTGCAAGTTACACTTCCGATGATGGATCGGTGGGTGGAGTGTATTCGGGGGAGGCGTCCATGTCTAGCTGGGGTTCTAATGTGGCCGTAGTTAAGTCAGAGAAGAGGTCAGGGTCTGAGCGGTGGACTAATCCACCGTCAGCGAAAACATCAGGGATATCGTCCTGGGGGGATGTAGGAGAGGAAGATTCGGAATCCGAACCCGAAAAAGTTAGGGAAACCCGGTGGTGGGCCCCCTTATTTGAGGGCTATGTGGTGTGGATGGACCGCGCTAGGTTTCTCCTAAGGAGGGAAGATGTGGTCGATTTTTGGTGGGCGAAAGGGGAGTTTACACCGGAGAGACACCAGCGGGAGATGGAGGAGCGATGGTTTTGCATCCCTCATGGTACTGTAAAACTGTGTCAAAAAGTGAGTTAGAGGAAGAGTTCATAGGTTCTGCCCATCTGCACATTAGCACTGACCCTTCTCTCTACCTATACCCCTCTTTCCCCCCTCTCTCCCACTGCCCTCTCTCCAAACTGCAGCCCCCAGTGGCCCCTCTCTGCCCCCACTGGCCCGTCTCTGCTCCTCTCGCCCTTCTCTGCCTCTCGCCCCTCGTGCCCTTCTCTGCTCGTGCCCTTCTCTGCCTCGTGCCCTTCTCTGCCTCGTGCCTTTCTGCTGTGCCTTCTCTGCCTACGTGCCCTTCTTCTGCACTATTGCCCTTCTCTGCCTCTGCCTCTTCTTGCCTCGTGCCTCTTTTGACTCTGCCTTCTCTGCCTCTTGCCCTTCTCTGCCTCGTGCCCTTCTTTGCATCTTGCCCTTCTCTGCCTCTCGCCCCTCTCGCCCCTCGTGCCCTTCTCTGCCTCTCGCCCCTCGTGCCCTTTCTCTGCCTCTTGCCCCTGTCGTACCTTACTCTGCCCTCTTGCCCCCTCGCGCCCTTTCTCTGCATTCTCGCGCCCATCTATGCCTCTTGCCCCCTCGTGCCCTCTTCTTATGCCTTGCCCCTCACGCCTTCTCTTCCTCTTGCCCCTCACGCCTTCTCTGCCTCTTGCCCCTCGCGCACTTCTCTGCCTCTTGCCCAATTGCGCCCTTCTCTGCCCCTTGCACCCTCTCTGACTCTTGCCCCTCGTGCCCTTCTCTGCCTCTTGCCCTCGCGCCCTTCTCTGCCTCTCGCGCCCTTCTCTGCCTCTTGCCCCTCGCGACCTTCTCTGCCTCTTGCCCCTCACGCCCTTCTCCTCTTGCCCTCGTGCCCTTCTCTGCCTCTCGCCCCTCGCGCCCTTCTCTGCCTCTCGCCCCTCGCGCCCTTCTCTGCCTCTTCCTTCTCTGCCTCGTGCCCTTCTCTGCCTCGTGCCCTTCTCTGCCTCTTGCCCTTCTCTGCTTCTCTTTGCCTCTTACTCTGCCCCTCGTGCCCTTCTTGCTCTTGCCCTTCTGACTAGTGCCTTCTTCTGACTTCTTGACCCTTCCTATGCCTCTCGCCACCTCTCGCCCTCGTGCCCTCTTCGCTTCTTGCCTCTCGTCTTCCCTTAGTGCCTATTTTCTCGGTCTCTTGCCCGACAGCGGGGTGTGTGTGTTGGGATGTGGTATATTGAGGAAGTCCTACGTGACGCCTTATTACCTTGATCCGCGCCTGTGAGCCGGAAACTCTCAGAATCCCCTGCTTCTCTAAGCCATTCTTCTCCAAACACGCCAGGATCTGCAGGGAGGTGAACACAGTCAGAGCAGAGCTAGGGCTTGCCAGGAAACCACTGCGGTGTCATGGCAAAGGTTGGGTTATCTCCGGGGGAAAAAAACTCCTGCAGTGCTGACCGAGCTCTATAAAAGAAGATTGTATACCCAGTCCTAGAGGTGCCAGGCTCTGTATCCCTGCACCCATCCCATGTGCCTTCCAGTCCTTGAGGTGCCAGGCTCTGAAGCCCTGTATCCCATCCCAACTATAGTCTCACCGCCTGCAGGATGAGGGGAACACGGGTGTCGGGAATCAGCTTCTGGTCGTGATCTAGGAGAGCGCCGAGCGTCACGCCAAACAGTCGGCTCTCTGGAGGAGGGAGAGAGGGGAGAGGTTATAGGCACAGGTAGTAAGCAGGGCAGAGTACATCTGCGTCATCCCAAAGGCGGTGATGGGGCACCACAAGAGCTGCTCCCCTCTGCTCAGGACCAGCGTGCTAAGGGTTAACATTTGCTTGTCCTTTGTGGAACGTCAACCCCACCCACTGGAATGTTAATGAGCCAAGAGGACAAAGGACTGTGTATTCACAGCTGCATTCATTCTGAAGCCCTTCAGTGTACATCTGCGTCGCATCAAGGGCGGACAGCCTTTGGCGCAGCCAAAAGGCCGTCAAAGGGTGTGAGCCATTTGCTGCCCTTCGCTGATGTTTGGTGATGTTAAAGCTTCTCTATTTCAATCTGAAACTCACCAGGCCTTTTATCCCCTGTATCCAATTTTCCAACTCTATCTGTCCATGAAATGTCTGAGAATATGACCCTGTTCTTTTAATGTAACCGTGCATTGTTATAACTCTGTGCCCAGGACATACTTGAAAACAAGAGGTAACTCTCAATTTATTTCTTCCTGGTAACACATTTTGATAAATAAATAAAAATAGACAGAGTGCCCAGGCAGCGAGCAGACGTGGCACAGGCAGTGAGCAGACGTGGCACAGGTAGTAAGCAGGGCACAGGGAGCGAACAGACATGGCACAGGTAGTAAGCAGGGCACAGGGAGCGAGCAGACGTGGCACAGGTAGTAAGCAGGGCACATGGAGCGAGCAGACGTGGCCGGTGTAAGCAGGGCACAGGGATGCGAGGCAACTGGCACAGGTAGTACACAGCAGGGTCCAGGGGCAGCGGCAGAGACGGTTGGCACAGGTAGTAAGTCCAGGTCACAGGGAGCGAGCAGTACGGTGGCAACAGGTAGTACATGCAGGGCACAGGAATCAGGAGGACGGGGCACATTAGTAAGCAGGCACAGAGCACTATACGTGGCACAGGTAGTAAGCAGGGCACAGGGAGTGAGCAGACGTGGCACAGGTAGTAAGCAGGGCACAGGGAGTGAGCAGGCGTGGCACAGGTAGTAAGCAGGGCACAGGGAGTGAGCAGGCGTGGCACAGGTAGTAAGCAGGGCACAGGGAGTGAGCAGCCGTGGCACAGGTAGTAAGCAGGGCACAGAGGGCACAAGAAGAAACCAGGAAGGGCACAGCCGCACATGGCAGAAGTACCCCCAGGAGGGACCCACCGGTCGCCTTGCGTTTTCCAGCCTTGTTCCTCTTGAGCTCGATGTCCAGGACGTCGCACAGCGCGGTCAGCTCGATGAGCGCCAGCGTGGGCACCTGCTTCATGTCGGGAGGGGACAGGTCCGAAATCCGCGTCACTCCCAGCCGTCCCTTCCGGATCTGAAACTTCTGCGCACACACCGCGTCCGGATCAGTCCGGCGCTGCCACAGTACCGCTGCTTTTACCAACATACACACTGCGCCCGGATCAGTCCGGCGCCGCCACAGTACCGCTGCTTTTACCAACATACACACCGCGCCCGGATCAGTCCGGCGCCGCTACAGTACCGCTGCTTTTACCAACATACACACCGCGCCCGGATCAGTCCGGCGCCGCCACAGTACCGCTGCTTTTACCAACATACACACCGCGCCCGGATCAGTCCGGCGCCGCCACAGTACCGCTGCTTTTACCAACATACACACCGCGCCCGGATCAGTCCGGCGCCGCCACAGTACCGCTGCTTTTACCAACATACACACCGCGCCCGGATCAGTCCGGCGCCGCCACAGTACCGCTGCTTTTACCAACATACACACTGCGCCCGGATCAGTCCGGCGCCGCCACTGTACCGCTGCTTTTACCAACATACACACCGCGCCCGGATCAGTCCGGCGCCGCCACAGTACCGCTGCTTTTACCAACATACACACCGCGCCCGGATCAGTCCGGCGCCGCCACAGTACCGCTGCTTTTACCAACATACACACTGCGCCCGGATCAGTCCGGCGCCGCCACAGTACCGCTGCTTTTACCAAAAAAGCCCGCACACAGCATTTCGGCACGTTCAGCAAGGATGCTGAATGAATGCAAATGAGCACACAGTGCCACCTTTTGTCTCGCTCGTATTACAACAAGGCAGCATGCAATTGCTTGAGGATTTCTTGTGTAATACGAGCTTGAGACAAAAGGTGCACTGTGGTGCTCATTTGCATGTCATTTCCCAGAATCCCTTGCTGCATGGAAACCTGTTTGCTGAGTGATAATGGTTTAGCAGGGGTGCAGACCTGTCAAAGACTGCAAATGAACATACAGTACTATTAACAGTTGCTAATAACTGCGTTACTGTGGAGGGTTTTTGTCACTTTTTTTACCCCACCATAACCTTAATAATTGTGGTATATAAAATATACCACACACACACCACACACCCACACACACCCACACACTATCTCAGTACCGTGTTAGCCGAGCTATAATAATCAAAACTGTAATAACGATACCGTTCATGTGGCTAATTAAAATGCTTTAGATTTGTGCGAGCTTTCGAATAGACTGATCTCCTTCTTCTGGCGATGGTACATGAATGAGCAAGCAAGGGTTTTGCCTAACAAAACATAACACTCTTGGAATGTTATCTGTGGCTGAAACCTATCCCCTATCCCTCCCCCCTGTGTAGTGCGGGGAGGGATGAGGGATGGGCTCTAGTCACAGTTCCAAGGTAACCTGTTTTTGAGTAAACCCTTGCTTGCTTTTCAATGTACATCGCTGCCGGAAAGAGATCATGTATCCGAATTTCCATATCTATATCTATCTACTATATATATAATATAGTCTGTGTGTCCTGAAAAGTACCGTCAGATGTGAATAAAGTATTGTGGCCCTCCATATTACAAATTCATACCGACTGGCCACGATTGAACCGCTTGTGCTGAGCAGGGGATTCCTGAAAACCTTACCATTTGTGCCCTTGAGTGACTGGTGTTGCCAACCCCTAGGCTTACGCTTTCCCTGTACACACAGAACTGAAGCTCGACCCTCGGAAGTGGCGCAGTTCCTCATTTTGAGCGGGGGGTGGAGGTGGGTGGGGGGGGATGGTCAGCCTGACTTAATATTGGGGTTTCACTGTAAATTGTGCACATCGTGCATAAAATACATTTTCAGACAAGACCCCGCCCAATCGTTGGTGATTCGGGTCCTGGATTATGTCCCTGCAGGGATGGGGGGGTGGGGGTTTGGGGGTGCGCCCCGGAGGTACTTCCCGTAGATTGCCGGCTCTCTTGAACACGTCGCGGACGTCCCGGGCCGGGTGTTGCAGCGCTTGCGCACGGACGGGAGTAGTGATCCACGCGGCGCGTAGACTCCGCCGCCTCGGCGTGGGGTCAGGGTGGAGAGCACAGACGTGGGTCAGCTGGGGGAGTCTGGTCCCCATCAGAGTGGCACCTGGCCTGCAGCCATCGGCCTGTCCTCACCCTCTAGGACAAAAACAGAGAATCAATCACCTCTAGTCCTGGATGGGCACGGAGGACACAAGCCCCGCACCTATAGCTGCAGACGCACAGGGATACAGAATCCTGGCACCTATAGGCTCGAACCACAGGGATACCGCGCCGCGGCACCTTAACGAGCTGTAAAAAGAAAGTAATGGTTTTACATATCAGGACATACAAACAATCAACTGTTCCTTAGCAGTCTTAAAATTAGTAATACAACCTCAGATGAACAACAACACATGACATATTACAACACCCGTGTCATGATTATTTAACAAAAATAAAGCCAAAATGCAGACGCCATGTGTGAAAAACTAAGTACACACCTTAGATTCAATAGCTTGTAGAACCACCTTTAGCAGCATAACTTGAAGTATATCGTTTTCTGTATGACATTTACATCTCTCTCACATTGTTGTGAGTGAATTTTGTCCCACTCTTCTTTACAACGTTGCTTCAGTTTCATTGAGGTTTGTGGGCATTTGTTTGTGCACATCTCTCTTAAGGTCCAGCCACAGCATTTCAATCGGGTTGAGCTGGACTTTGACGGGCCATTGCAACACCTTGATTCTTTTCTTTTTCAGCCATTCTGTTGTAAATAATTTGCTGGTGTGCTTGGATCATTGATCTGTTGGCACTGACACCATTTCGGCCAAGCTTTAGCTGTCGGACAGATTGCCCTCATTTGACTCTAGAAACTATTGGTATCAACAGAGGAGTTTTCGTGGTCGACTCAATGACTGCAAGTTGCTCAGGTCCTGTGGCTTGCAAACAAGCCCAAACATCACCGCCTCCACACCATGCTTGACCAGTGTGGTATGGAGTGTTGTGGCTGAATGCTGTTTTGGTTTTCGCCAACGTGTCGCGTGCATTATGTGCCAACATCTCGCGACACTTGGGTCTCGTCGGTCAAAGGACATTGTTCAAGTCTGTGGTTTTGTCTCAATAGCACTTTGCAACCTAGCCGTGCTTGACCATGTTCTTTTTAGAAGAAAGAGTTTCTCCTGGCAACCCTTCCAAACAACCCATACTTGGTCAGTTTTTTTCTAATTGTACTGTCAATGACTGTTCCCATTACAGCCTAACTTGACGGCCTGGTAGAGTAGGATGTTACTCTTAGGTATTTTGCAATTTCTCTGAGTCATTGCACATCGTGACCCTTGGGATAATTTCTGGGATGCCACTCCTGAAAGATTGGCAATTGTCTGAATGTTTTCCCACCTTTTGATTATCTTTCTCACTGTAAAGATGGACTAGTAAATTGTTGAAATGGGTGCCTTATAACAACCTTCCCAGATTTATGGGCAGCACATTGCTTCGTCTAGTCTTGCATGTCTTCCTCCTTGGCTTGTTGTAACACACACCGAATGCTCCAACCACAAACTGCTAAAACTCGACTTTTGAATGAGGTGGTCCACACTGCTGATGATCAAATTATCAAGGCACTTGATTATTGCCACCTGATCTGCTACGCGCATCTGATTCCATGACAGGAGCAGTAAGGAGTGTCACGAGATTTGTTCACCACATGGCTTCTCCATTTGCTTTGATCAATTTGTTAATAACATAGCATGCTGGTAATAGTGTCTATGAGTTGTTAGTTCATCTGCGGTTGTATTTCCTAGTTTTAAGTAACCTGCTCAGAAGATATATATTATTAGGTCATTCTCGAATAATTGTAAACACATGAATTCCAAGAGAGGGTGTACCTTTCTTTTCCACACTGACTGTAGCATGGACGGCACAGGGAACCGGCCCGTAACCTATAGGCATGGACGCACAGGAATACTAGAGCCCGGCAACCTATAGGCTCTTGGGACAGGACAGTAGTAATGGAGTAGACAGGCCACCCAAGTATTACTTGTGCGCTGGCATTACAAAATGAAACCTTCTAAAAAGGAGTTTCCCCCTACAGAATCCACCGCCCACCCCCTTTCCCCTCAATATCTCCCCGCATTCCCCCAGTGTTACCCGTGAAACAGAAAACCATTTGTAACGAGTACCATTGTCTATTGTTACAGTTTGCAGCTTCTAACGCTGGTGAAAACATTGCAACAATTATCCCAACGAGAGAGTGTGCAAAGATCTTGAGGCTGTCTGGTGAAGAGTGCTAACCTGCTCATAGAATCAAAGGAGGCGTAGCTTATTCAACATGGCACGGATTTGATTTTTTTTTTTTAACCAATGTATGTATTACTAATACTCCAGAACTGATTTGTTTTAAAAAAAAAAATCCCCATAAAATATCCCGTTTTGTATGCTTTTTATCCCAACATCCTGACACCACACACACTTTTGGACGTGGTACATAGTGTCTCCGCCGTTTATTAATATTAGTGAGATCGATTACATACATGTGACATAATGTCCCTTTGGGACTCTCCCTCCTACTGTCTCTGTAGTTCTCCCTACCTACCATTAGACTTAGCTCCTCGGGCAGGACTTCCTCTCCTTAATGTTACGTTTATGTCTAAAGCACTTATTCCACATATGCTGTTATTTATATTACCTGTTATTATTTGATTCCCACGTGTATACTGCTGTGAAGCGCTATGTACATTAATGGCGCTATATAAATAAAGACTACAATACACACTGAAGTACAAACTCTACCGCCCGTTCATATATTTCCGTGACCGTGATCTCGCATTTGAAGAGCAATCCCAGCAATATATCCTACGTGTTTTTTATCATAATTAATCAGTTCTGTAGTATTAGGTAACTGCTACCTTTTTTAATTAAAAAATCAACACATTGAAACTTTTTAATGTTTTAATACCTGACCCCTTTGATTTCTATAGCAGGATTTAACCACCTCCCCAGCAGTGCAAGATCTTTGCAACACTTTCCTGTTTGGATAATTTGTTTCAATTTCCCGAGCCGTTGAGTTGCAAGCTGTTAACAACAGATTGTTACCTTATAATATCAGGATAACTTGTAGCTGCTCAATTTCACTGGCTGAAGGAAGATCATGTATGACCGAGCAGCACAAAAGTGCAACTGGTTCACTGCTAGGAGAGGGGCAGGCTCACAAGGTGATGCTGTTTCAAAGGGAAGGGATGGACTTTGTAAATGGTTGCTTAGGACACAAAATGCTTGTTACATTAGAATACATTAAACATTCTTAAAATAGTTTTTTTCATTTTAAATGCCACATATTGTTATCATAGTACAAACTGATTGATTTTAAAACCGTAAGGATATTGCTTGAAAGCAGCATTAAGCTTGGACTGGAATCGTTAATATTACAATGAAAGTATATTTTAAATTATCCGTCATATCCCGTTTTTTCCCATAAAGATTCAAGTGTGGACATGAGGACTTATGTCTCTGTTCTTGTTTCTGTATACCTTATTTCGACTCATACTAATTAGATTATATTGCCTTTGAATAAACCTTTTTGTTTTTTGCTCTGTACGATTTTTTGAGAGATTTACCCAATCTTTACGGATATTAAAATGAAATTTTAAAAAACTGGGGTGTCACTTCTGGGGGTTGTCACCGAGAGGGGGGGGGTCACTACCCTCTGGGGTCCTGGGTCGGGGGGCTCCTCCTCCTCCGCGTCGGACCCCGAGCCTGCTGGATGTTCTCCAACTCCCGCACAGAATTCCCATGGAGAAGGGTTCCGAGTCTTGCTGAGGGACGGGGGGGGGGTACCACTCATTTTGCACGGAGACGCCGGCATGCGACAGCGGGGGGGGACGTCAGGGATGAACGGAGGGGGCAGCGGGCATCGAGACAGGGCGTCTGCGCAATGGACCAAGACCGTGTCCCTCCGGCGCCGTCGCCAGCAAAGGTAAGTTCATGTATTGTGTTAGCAGTTGGTAGGGGTGTTAAGGATAGGTTTTTTTTAGGAGATAGGAAAGGGGCTATTTAGGTAAGGGGTACAATACGAATCATCTTCTTGCGCAGTGTTGACGCGTATAAAGCTCTGTACATAGAGTCTCCCTGCTCCGAAGAGTCTGACAGTCTAATTCTGGTGAGTGAGGCACAGTGGGATTTGGCCAAGGAGAGCGGCGCTGAAATTCACCTAACTCACCGTGGAGATATCACCAGTGAGAGAGACTCCTCCCGGATAGAGAGTACAAAGTATGCAGGATTTACAACGCGAGGCTACAGCAGGTCCCCACACCCGGGGAGAGCACCTACATACCCACTCACCCCTGCCTAATACACCTAACACATACCCCTCACCCCTAATACGATAACACATACCCCTCACCCCTCCTATACACAGTAAACACATACCCCCACCCCCACTACTAATACACAGGGGCACATACCACTCACCCCTCCTAATCCTCACTCACCCACCCCTCCAAACACAGCAACACATACCCTCACCCCCCCCACTCCAATACACAGGGCACATACCCCTCAACTCACCCCCTCCTAATACAACAGGGCACATACCACTCACCCCCTATACACAGGAGCACATAACCACTCAACCCTCCTAATACACAGGGCCATACCACTCACCCCTCCTAATACACAGAAGCACATACCACTCACCCCCTCCTAATACAACAGAACACACCCCACCCCCCCACTCCTATACAGAAAACACTAACCCTACCCCCAGACTCCTAATACACAGAAGGCAAATACCCCCACCCCCTTAAGTACAGAACACATACCCTACCCCACTCTAATACACGTAAACACATACCCTACCCCCTCCTAACACGCAACACATACTACCCCCACTCCAAATACCCAGGGGCACAACCTCACTCACCCCCTCCTATACACAGTAACACATACCCTCACCCCCCACTCCTAATACAGAACACATATCCTACCCCCACTCCTAATACACAGGGGCACATACCCCTCATCCCCTCCTAAAACAGAAACACATACCATACCCCCCCTCCTAATACACAGGGGCACATACCCCTCACCTTCTTCTAATAGAGGCACATACACCTCCCCCATTCCTACTGCACAAGGAGACATGCCCCTCACCTCCACCTAATACACAGCGACCCATACCCCTCTTACCTCTGAATACAACCGGACACTACACCTCTCACCCCCCCTGTACACAGACATCTGGGCACACACCCTACCCCCCCCCCCCCCCACCTACTACATGACTTCAGGGTCACATACCTCTTAACCCTCCCCTCCCCCCCTCTATACACATACACAATACCCTCTCCCCCCCTCATAAAAAACACAGGCAGCTATACCTCTCACCCCTGCTCCTAATACAGGGACACAAATCTGATTGAAAGAGAAGGGCAGAACCGGAACGTGATGCACATTACAGCGCCTCCCCGCAGTCCCCGTCCCTTTACCTGCACCCCATCTATGCACCCCTTCCCTGCCGGACTGGACCTACACCCCGTCAGTGACTGGAAGCGCCGCTAGGGAGTTAACCCCTTCCCTGCCGGACTGGACCTACACCCCGTCAGTGACTGGAAGCGCCGCTAGGGAGTTAACCCCTTCCCTGCTGTACCTACAACCCTGTAGTGACCGAAGCGCCTCTATGGGTTACCCCTTCCATGCTGGACTGGACCTACACCCCGTCAGTGACTAGAAGCGCCGCTAGGAGTTAACCCCCCCTCTGCTGGCCTAACAACCCTGTCAGTGACCGGAAGCGCCTCTAGAGGGTTAACCCCTTCCAGTGCTGACTGTACCTACACCCCGTCAGTGACTGGAAGCGCTCTAGGGAGTTAACCACCTTCCTGCCAGACTGGACCACATCAGTGCCGGAGGCGCATAAGGGTAAACCCCTTCCCTATGGACTGGACCTACACCCTTTCAGTGACCGAAGCCCGGTGGGGAGTTAACCCCTTCCCTGCCGAACTGGACCTACTCAGTGCTAGGAGGCGCAGACAGGAGTTAACCCCTTCCCTGCCGGGCTGGACACGCGAAGGAAAGCGAGACAAACGGAAAAGAGGAAAAACGCCATTAACCGTGTACCTGCCGGTGTGGGAAGCACGTGGCTGCCTTTCAGGATTTGGGGTCTCGGGATCCGGGTTATAGGAAACCCCCACAGAGAACCTCTTCGGGTCTTCCATCTCTCCCCTCGCGCCACCCCCCCCCCGAGCACAGAGAGCACCTCGGGAACCCACAACCGCCGGAATGAAAAAATAACCCTACATCCACCGCCAAGAATCTGGAGGACGCCGGAGAGACGGACCAGAGACGCGGTCGGGGAGACGGGAGCGTTCACCGCTAGCAAGAATCATATGGGATCCTCTGATAAGAGCGCGTGGGAAGAGTGCTCACGTACAAGGCTGGTAATGTACTTAAAGTCCAGACCCATAGGATAGTGCATCAATAGGACTTGAAAATGAGTGTATCCATAAGCAATTACATGACCCCTGAAAACTGAGGGGGGTATGGAGTGACCACTCACTCTCATTTCATTGGATGTCCATAGCATAAGGTATGGTACTCACAGTCACCGCCTAGGTTGGTGGACGTGCTGCTGCAGCCAGAATCCGAATAGAAGCAAAAAAGTAGACCGCAGCCAAACAGGAGCGAGGCGAGGATCCAATGATGCCAAATTCCTTTATTGGAGTAAAACAAGCATGGAGGGACCCTCCGACAGAGAACCGACACTGGGGCATCGGGGACCCCCCCCTCCAAACCCCCCCCCCCCCCCCCCCCCTTTTGTATTAGGACTTCAGCTCAGGCTCACCACCCCACCACATCACAGCGCGACCCTGTGAAACCAACTCAACTGTTGGGAAGTACCCAGATCAAAAGCTTTCTAAACGTGCGACAATACACTCACGAAAGAACGTGGGGAGAAATGTGGCTCAACCTCGGTATCCAATATCCCCACTGACAGAGAGACCAGAACCGCCCACTCACCACCACGTCCTACTTGCGTGCCGCGGTTATGGACAAGAGCTGGGATGCCCTACATGTGGCCCCCCCGTCCTCCGTGGTTGTGTGTGTGTTGTCTCCGTCTCTCTCTCGGTACCATGCGCCCACACTGGTTCTGCAGCCTCCTCGTATCGGGATTCCTGCAGCTACGCCCGGCGCGGGCTGTGTTTAAAGACGCGGGCCTCACAGGCGACAGGGGGGGACGGGACTGCCCCCTTTTCAGCAGCACGTGGAGAGGCCGAACAGACCGGTCCTCTGCCTTGGCATATAACCAGCAGTAGGACGGCTGTAATTCTGCACAGAGATGTCTGGGCACGAAGTGTGCCGTCATATTATTTGCCCCACTCTTTTTTTTGGGTGGTGGGGGGTATTATAATAATGCAGACGTATACCAAGGGGACGCTCTGCTCTGGCAACCACCAAGGGGGGGGGTGACACGCATGGGAGGGGTATGCATACCACACCGCTGCCACGGATCAGTCGTCCGACGCATCAACCTGTTACCGCGCTATTAGACATACACAACCGCGCCCGTGATCAGTCCGGCGCCGCTACTGTAACCGCTGCTTTTACCAACATCACACCTCAGCGCCCGGACAGTTCCGGCGCCGCTACAGTACCGCTGCTTTACCAACATACACAACCCGCCCCGGATCAGTCCGGCGCGCCACAGTACGCGCTTACCAACAACTATTACACAACAAAACCGCGCACCGATCAGTCCGCTGCACCATTAACCGCTGGCTTTTACCCAACATACCAAAACAGCGCCCGGATCAGTCCGGCGCCGGCCACAGTACCCGCTGCTTTTATACCAACCATGGGATTAATTAAAAAGAAGGTGGAGTGTTTTTGTCACTTTTTATTACCCACCATAACTTTTTTTTTAAATGTCTGGTTATACCCCACGTACCAGCTTCACCTGGCATAGCCAGCAACCGGCCTGGCACGGATGAGACCCAAAAAGGTCGCAAAAGCGGTCTGCGAGTAGGTTCACTGGCTCTGCACTTCTATAACCCAGGCTGCGCAATGCGGCAGGCGTACAAACTTATAGGGGTTCCCATGTTACAATGGATAAGAAGCAAAAAAAAAAAAAAAGTGACACGGTGTGCCGATTTGCCTGTCATTACCCAGAATTCCTGGCCGCAGTTGGCAGCACTGTATGTTAAGAGATAATGGGGAAGGGCAGGACCGCAGACTTGCAAAAGCACCACAAGTGGGATTTGTATTTTAAAAAACTGGCTAATTAGGGGCCAAAATATTATATATATATATAATGGAAATATTACTGTATGCTCATTTGCATGTCTTAGGCAGGTCTGCAACCCCGCCTTTCCCCATTATCACCCAGCACACAGCACTTCCACTGCAGCAAGGGATTCTGGGAAATGACATGCAAATGCGCACACAGTGTCACCTTTTGCTTCAAAACCATTTTTAACATGGTTCCCTATAGGCCTAAGCTTGCTGCATGGTCACAGCTTGCTGCAGTGGGAGCACTGTATGCTGGGGATAATGGCGAAAAGCAGGGTTGCCGACCTGTCTACGACATGTCAATGTGCTCACAAGTGATCTTTGTATTTGATAGATATATATATATATAGCAAGGTAGATATCCAGAGAGGCCTGGTGCTAGTCCCATAAATAATGTAAAGAGTACGATACCATCCAGAAGGGCAGCAGAACAGTATACATACATATACATAAACACTCATTTGCATGTCATTTCCCAGAATCCCTTGCTGCAGTGGAAGTGCTGTGTGATAATGGTGAAAGGCGGGGTTGCACACCTGTCTAAGACATGCAAATGAATATACAGTAATATTTCCATTTGCTATATATACACACATATACATATACACACATACATACATATACACATACATGTATATAAAAAAGCGTCATTATTTCACATTCTTTGCAGACGTTTTGGGGAAATTCCCTGCTCCTCTCTACGCTCGCCAACCATGTAATAAACGCGGAAGTTTTCATGTCGTATGCGAGAGGCATTTGTGATGGAATTTCTTCCAATACCTGAAGAAATTCTTCTTTTAGCGTAAATGTAGCGGGGGGGGGGGAGAATTCGCACGGTAACGCTGCAAAGTTTGACTGAAATCGGCACTTTTCTACCCAGAGTCCTAAGCAGGTACGGGGAGCGAGGGAACTTCGGTTTATGCCAGAGCAGAATTTGCTGCAGCGTGACGTAACATTAATAATAATAATCATTATAATAATGATGATGAAGGGGATGTTGTGAAAACCTACTTCTTACGCACACCCTGAGTGACGGGTACTTAGAGAAAGCCTGGGGTGTATTTACACAGCTAATAATACCACGGGTGTGTGCTACAATCACGTTACACAGCACTTCTGGTCCATGAGCGAGAGATAGATACATAGATAGACAGAATATACACACACGCACCAGCAGTGATATATTTCTCATGCTAAATAAAATATTTATGTGCAGTAGTGTGTATATAGGGAGTAAAGGAACACACACACATGCCAATGCTAAACACAGTGTTTGTACATATTATATATATGTATTGTATGTATAAATATATATACACACATACATGTGCGTGTGAACTAACTAGTGAATGTACGCGTGCAAGTGAACGAGTGAACGTACACGTGCGTGTGAGTGAATGTATGCATGTGTGTGTCTGCGTGCGAGTGAGTGTATGCATGTGTGAATGTTTACGTGTGTGTGTGTGTGAATGTATGCATGTGTGTGTGAGTGAATGTATGCGTGTGTCTGAGTGAACGTATGTGCACTTGTGTGTGTGAATTTATGCATGTGTGTGTGGTGTACACGTGTGAATGAATGTATGCATGCGTGTAAGTGAACGTATGCTTGTATGTATGTGAATGTATGCGTGCGAGTGAATGTATACGCATACATTCACTCACATGTATGTGAGTGTGTGTGTGAGTGAATGCATGCGCGCGTGAGTGAATGTATGCGCGTGAGTGAATGTATGCGCGTGAGTGAATGTATGCGCGTGTGAGTGAATGTATGCGCGTGTGAGTGAATGTATGCGAGTAAGTGAATGTATGCGAGTAAGTGAATGTATTCACTGAGCATGCATTGCGGGAAGTTCACGTGTCACTGAGCATTGCATTGTCGTGAAGTTCACGTGTCAGTGAGCATGCATTGCGTGGAATTTCATGTGTCACTGAGCATGTATTGCGTGGAAGTTCACGTGTCACTGAGCATGCATTGCGTGGAAGTTCACATGTCCGTGACATGCATTGCGTGGAAGTTTCATGTGTCAGTGGCAGCAATTGCGTGGAAGTTCACGTGTCAGTGAGCATGCATTGCATGGAGTTCATATGTCACTGAGCAGCATTGCAATATTTCACATGTCAGTGAGCATGTTGCGGGAAGTTCATGTGTCACTGAGCATGCATTGCGGTGGAAGTCACGTGTCAGTGAGCATGCATTGTGTGGAAGTTCATGTGTCACTGAGCATGTCTTGCGTAGAAATTCATGTGTCACTGAGGCATCATGCGTGGAAGTTCACTTGTCAGTGAGCATGCATTGCGTGGAATTTCATGGTCACTGACATGCATTGCTGTGGAAGTTCACGTGTCAGTGAGCATGCATGCTGTGGAATTTCATGTGTCACTGAGCATGCATTGCGTGGAAGTTCATGTGTCACTGAGCATGCATTGCATGGAATGTCATGTGTCAGTGAGCATAAGCATTGCGTGAAGTTCATAGTGTCAGTGAACATGCTTGCGTGGAAGTTCAATGGTGTCACTGAGCATGCATTGCGTGAAGTTCATGTGTCACTGAGCATGCATTGCATGAAGTTCATGTGTCAGTTAGCATGACATTGCGGGAATTCACATGTCACTGCATGCATGCGTGAATTCATGTGTCACTGAGCATGCATTGCGTGGAAGTTCATGTGTCAGTGAGCATGTATTGCGTGGAAGTTCACGTGTCAGTGAGCATGCATTGCATGGAAGTTCATATGTCACTGAGCATGCATTGCGTGGAAGTTCACATGTCAGTGAGCATGCATTGCGTGGAATGTTCATGTGTCACGTGACATGCATTGCGGGGAAGTTCACGTGTCCGTGAGCATGCATTTGTGGGAAGTTCTGTGTCACTGGGAGCATGCATTGCGTAGAAATTCATGTGTCACTGAGCATGCATTGCGTGGAATTCATGTGTCAGTGAGCATGCATTGCTGGGAGTTCATGTGTCACTGAGCATGCATTGCGGTGGGAGTTCATGTGTCAGTGAGCATGCATTGTGTGGAGTTCATGTTCACTGAGCATGCATTGCGTGGAAGTTCATAGTGTCAGTGAGCATGCTTGCGTGGGATTCATGTTCAGTGAGCATGCATTGCATGGAAGTTCATGTGTCAGTGAGCATTGGCATTGCGTGGAAGTTCACGTGTCACGAGCATGCATTGCGTTGGAAGTTCATGTGCACTGAGCATGCATTGTGTGGAAGTTCACTTCATGAGCATGGATTGGCGTTGAATTATGTGTCACTGAGCTGCATTGCATGGAGTTTCATGTATCATGGAGCATGCATGTGTGTGAGTTCATGTGTCCAGGGGCATGCATTGCGTGGTAGTTCATGTGTCACTGAGCATGCATTGCGTGGAGTTCTGTTCACGAGCTTGCATTGCGTAGAAATTCATGTGTCACTGAGCAATACATTGCGTGGGGTTCATGTGTCACTGAGCATGCATGCGTGGGAGTTCATGTGTTCGACTAGGCATGCATTGCGTGGAAGTTCACGTGTCAGTGAGCATGCATTGCGTGGAAGTTCATGTGTTCTGAGCATGCATTGCGTAGAAATTTCATGAGTCCACTGAAGCATGCATTGCGTGGGAGTTCAGTGTGCAGTGAGCATGCATTGCGTGGAGTTCACGTGTCATGAGCATGCATTGCGTGGAAAGTTCATGTGTCAGTGACATGCATTGCGGGAAGTTCATGTGTCACTGAGCATGCGTGCGTGAAGTTCATGTGTCCAGAGCATGCATGCATGGAGTTCATGTGTCACTGAGCCATGCATTGCGAGGAGTTCATGTGGTCATGTGAGCTTGCATTGCATGGAAGTTCATTGTCACTGAGCATGCTTGCGTTGGAGTTTCCATGTGTCAGTGAGCATGTCATTGCGTGGAAGTTCATGTGTCAGTGAGTCGCATTGCGTGGAAGTCATGTGTCACTGAGCATGCATTGTGTGGAAGTTCATGTGTCAGTGTAGCATGCATTGTCGTGGCAAGTTCATGTGTCAAGCTAGAGTCATAGTGCATTGCGTAGAATTCATGTGAGTCATGGATCAGTGAGAAGCATTGCGTGGGAGTTCAATGTGTCAGTGAGCTGCATTGCGTGGAAGTTCACGTTCAGAGGAGCATGCGATTGCGTGGAAGTTCTTGTCAGTGAGCATGCATTGCGTGGAAGTTATGTGTCACTGAGCATGGCAATATTTGTGGAAGTTCACGTGTCAGTGAGCATGCATTGCGTGGAGTTCAGTGTCACTGAGCATCATGCGGTGGGAGTTTCATGTGTCACTGAGCATTGCATTGCGTGGAGTTCTGTGTCCCTGTAGGCATGCACTGCGTGGAAGTTCCTGTTTGCATGAGCATGCATTGCGTGAAGTTCATGTGTCACTGAGCATGCATTGCGTTGAAGTACAGTGTCAGTGAAGCATGCATTGCGTGGAAGTTCATGTGTCACTGGCATGCATTGCGTAGAAATTCATGTGTCATGAGCATGCATGGTGGGTAATCATTGTCATTGGCATCATTCGTGGGAGTTCATGTGTCCACTGAGCTTGCATTGCGTGGGTGTTCCTGTGTCGTGAGCATGTATTGCTGTGGACGTTCATGTGTCAGTGAGCATGCATTGCGTGGGAGTTCATGTGTCCACTGAGCATGCATTGGCTTGGGAGTTCATGGTGTCACTGAGCTTGCATTGCGTAGAAAATTCATTGTCACTGACATGCATTGCGTGGGAATTCCATGTGTACACTTGAGGCATTCATTGCGTGGATGTTCATTGGTCACTGAGCCTGCATTGCGTGGAAGTTTCGTGTCGTGAGCATGCATTGCGTTGAAGTTCATGTGTCCGTGAGCCATGCATTGCGGGAGTTCATGTTCAATGAGCATGCATTGCGTGGGTTCATGTGTCGAGCTTGTTGGTGGATTCATGTGCATGAGCATGCATTGCGTGGAAGTTCATGTGGTCAGTGAGCATGCATTGCGTGGAAGTTCATGGTCAGTGAGCATGCATTGCGTGGAAAGTTCATGGGTCATGACATGCATTGGTGGAATTCATGCATCAGTGAGCATGCATTGCGTGGAAGTTCATGTCGTGAGTCATGCATTGCGTGGAAGTTCACGGTCATGAGCATGCATTGCGTGGAAGTCATGTCAGTGAGCATGCATGCGTGGGAGTTCACGTGTCATGAGCATGCATGCGTGGAAGTTCATGTGTCAGTGAGCATGCATTGGCTGGAAGTTCATGTGCAGTGAGCATGCATTGCGTGTAATCATGTTCTGAGCATGATGCGTGGAGTTCATGGTCAGTAGCATGCATTGCGTGGAAGTTCATGTGTCAGTGAGCATATGCATTGTGTGGAATTCATGTGTCACTGAGCATGCATTGCGTGGAAGTTCACGTGTCAGTGAGCATGCATTGCGTGGAAGTTCATGTTCAGTGAGCATGCATTGCGTTGAAGCATGTGTCAGTGAGCATGCATTGCGTGGAATTACATGTGTCATGAGCATGCATTGCGTGGAAGTTATGTGTCACGTGAGCATGCATTGCTGGAAGTTCATGTGTCAGTGAGCATGCATTGCGTGGAAGTTCATGTGTCAGTGAGCATGCATTGCGTGGTAAGTTATGTGCAGTGAGCATGCATTGTGTGAATTCATGTCACTGAGCATGCATTGCGGAAGTTCACGTTCATGAGCATGCATTGCGTGGAAAGTTCACGTGTCAGTGAGCATGTGCATTGCGTGGAATTCACATGTCATGTGAGCATGCATTGTGGACGTTATGTGCAGTGAGCACGCATTGCGTGGAAGTTCATGTGTCAGTGAGCATGTATTGCGTGGATTTCAACGTGTCAGTGAGCATGCTTGCATGGAAGTTCATATGTCACTGAGCAGCATTGCGTGGAAGTTCACTGTGGTCAGTGAGCATGCATTGTGGGAGTTCATGTGTCAGTGAGCATGCATTGCCTGTAAGTTCCCGTGTCTTGAGCATGCTTGTGCGTACGCAGCGAGAGTTGAGCAGTAGACCAAGCCATCTTCCGCTAGCGCCCCCTCCCTCTCCTAGGCCCTAGCCAACCTACCGCTACGATCGAGGACACAAAGTATCCTCGTGATCTCCCACTACGCTCTCTCGATCGCCCCCTACCCTACACTCTAGTGCATACCACATCGCCTCTCAACCTCCATCGCACCCACTCCCTGACCCCCCTATAAAGCCACTCCCTCTACCCCCCTACTCTCTTTCCTCTTCTCACCCCCTCCCCCCCTCCCTCTATCCCCCTTTCCTGCCCCCCCTCTCACCCCCCTTCCTCGCCCACCCCTCTCTCTTTCAGCTTCTACCCCCCCTTCCCTTTGCCCCCCCCTTCACCAGTCTCTTTTGGTCCCTGTGGTTTGTCCAGCTCAACATGAGATGTCTGACCTCGGTGAGACATGTGTTGTCACGGTGGACAGTCAGGGTGACAGATTCTCATGCGCCCTGGTGGAGGCAGAGTGTAGCGGAAAAACGGTTCTGTACGCACAAGGGGTATCAGCGGGGTAACGGGACGGCGACAGGGGCAGAAAGCGGAACAATAGGGGCCTTTCAGAGGAAAGGGAGTCGTCACAAGATACATACTATACATAATACACACCAAACTACACACACACACACACACACACACACACCACACACACACACACACCAAACACACCACAACACACACACAACACACCCACATTCAAGGAGAACTGCCATACAGACCTAACACAGAGATGATATCAAAAAACTGGTGGAAGAACCCAAACACACAAATGGAGGGGTTCGCATCCCACACAGTTGGTGTAGCCACGCTCGGTGGCACGCGGCCGTTCCAATAGATACGGCGGTGCCTGATATAAGAGAGCCTTTCCTTGGAATCTAAGCGCGGGATAAACGCCAACGTGGCTTGTGCGGGAAGGGCGAGTGTAGACAAAGTGAGGGAAACATAAAAACACCGGTCCATGGAAGGGTTAGAGTTAAGTAAGCAGAACTGCGCCATAATGTTATAGGAAAAGCGCCGCAATATATGCACAGGCAAGTATGGTTCAGGACGGTATCCAAACCCCAGCTGACAGTAGGACAGCTGGGTGCTGCGAGTGTAACGGGGAAATGCAAAAAACCTAACAGTATTGATCACAGTCCTTGTGTCACCGGGGGCTTGGTTTCCCCTCATCTGGTGCCGAGAGATCGTTATGGACCCAGCGCCTCAGTCTAACCGGCATTCATACAGACGTCCAAGATGAGAGTCATCAGTGAGGCATACATTCACTTTCCGGCACGCCATACGCACGCACGCATACATTCCTCGAGGCAAGCCATACGCACGCACGCCATTACATTCACTCTTCAGGACACACCGCATCGGCACGCACGCATACATTCACTCTCAGTCAACACACGATTACGCACGCACGAATACATTCACTCTAGACACACAGCATATTGCACGCATACATTTCACTCTCCGACCCGACGAAAGATACATTCACTCTCAGACCGGCATACAGCACGCCAGCATACATTCACTCTCAGACACGCAAGCACGCACAGCATACATTCACTGTCTCAGAACGCATACGCCACAGCACGCATACATTCACTCTCAGACACGCATACGCACGCAGCATACATCAACTCTAGACACGCACGCACGCCACGCATACATTCACTCTCAGACACGCATACAGCACGCACGCATAATTCACTATCAGGACACGCATACGCAAGCACAGCATACATTCCTTCCGACACACAGGCAGACGCACGCCGCCACATAATTCACTCTCAGACACGCATACGCACGCACGATACATTCACTAGACACACAAGCACATAGCCACGCATACATTCATCTCGACACACAAGCATACGCACGCAACGAATACAGTTCACTAGACACACACGCATATGCACGCATAATTCACTTATCAAGACACATACGTGTCAGCACGCATAAATTACACTCAGATTTTTCACCACACGCATATGCAAGAAGCGCTACATCCCTCTCAGTCACCAAGGATACGCCAGCACGCAGTACATTCACTCAGACACACACGCATATGCACAAGACAAACCAGCACGCACGCACAAATTCCCCCTCTCAGACCGCACGCACGCACGCCATACATTCACTCTCACGAGCAGACGCATAACTCACCAGACACGATACACGCAGCATCTTCACCGACAGACACGCATACGCACGCACGCATACATTCCTCTCAGGCCGCAACGCAAGACACGGTATAATTCACTCTCAGTACCATGCATACGTCACCGCACGCACGATACATCACTCTCAGGCGCATACGCACGGCACGCATAACATTCACTTCAGCAGACATGCACGCATTCCTCGAACGCCATAATACATTCACTCTCCACGGCATACGACGCACGCATACATTATCACATACCATATGTCACGCATATGCATCACTCTCAGACCAGCATAACGCACCACGCAGTTACATGTCATCTCAGACAGCAACGGATCAGCACGAAACATTCACTCTTCGGAGCCACAGAGCTACGCCACTCTAACAACGATCAGACATTCACGCTCTATGCACGCACGCACGCATAACATTCACTCTCGCCACAGCATCATACCACGACGCATACCATTCACTCAGACACGAAGCACTGCACGCAACGCAACATTCACTCTCACGCATAACACGCACGCAATACATTCACTCTCACGACAACACGCCACCCTCAACAGCACGCACGCAGCATACATCACTCAAGGCCGATACCAGATATTCACGCCAGTCACATGCATACATCACTTCAGAACTACGCACGCAATACATTACTCTCAGAATAGCGCAACGCACGTCATACCCATTCAATTCAGTATCGCAGCCGCAACATTCGACACGATGCATACATGTCACTCTCACGCAATACGCATGCGAATACAGCACGCCACGCATTACATTCAACTCAGGCACGAATGCCATACAATCCCTCATCAGACGACATCGCGCACGCACGCATATACATGTCACTCTCAAGTTCACGCATGATACATTCACTCGACACGCATGCATGACATCACCATCAGGTACATCTCGCACACGCAACGCATTACATTCACTTCGACACGCTTAATGCATACGCACGCCAGTCCCATCAATTTCCACTCGAACGCATGATACGCACGCATTACAATCACTCTGCCAGACACGCACCGCATACATTCACTTCAGACAGCATACGCACGCAACGCTCACTCTAGCGCACTACATTCACTCTCAGAACACGCATACACACGCAATCACTCGACCACGGCATACAGGGGGGCACACTCTAATCAGTCGAAGCTACATTCACCTAATTCCACTCCAGAACAACGCATGCATCGCACGCACACAGCAGACACATTACAGTTCTTCAGACAGCACGCATACATTCACTCTCAGACAGACATGCAACGCCGAACTACATCATCAGTCACTGCATGCTAGTCACGTGCATACATTCACTTCAGAACCTGCAGCGACACGCACATAGTCACTCAACGCACGCATAATTTTCACTCGACACGATGCATACGCACGCACGCATACATTCCACTCAGACACGCATGCAATAGACACGCATACATTCACTCCGACAGCAGATACCAGCTATATCGTCAGCGACGCACGCAATACATTCAGAGCTGCACACAAGCTACAGTTCACTCTCAGACAAGCATGCACTACCGACACGCATGATGGACCACACTACATTACTCTCAGACGCACCCAGCATAACATCACGCTCAACCAGGATAGTCACGCTCGAGAACCGCACTACAGTAACGATGCTACCCCCACGCATAAATTCACTCTAGACCACAGCAGCCCTATGCTACGGCAGCATAAATTCAGTCTGCAGCAATACGCAGCAGCATACATATTCACTCTCAGACACGCATATGCGATACATTCAATCACAGACACGCATACGACCAGCAATCACAGACACGCATGCAACATATCAGGTCTCACAACACATACATCACTCTTCAGACAAAGCATGCATTTAACGCCACTACAGAATGCAATCACATTAGCCTCTCAGGGACACGCATGCATACCACCGACACAGCAGCCCACTGCATACATCGACCTCCGCCAGCATCCTCTCATCAGCCTCACCCAGCATATCACATTCAGCCTCTCAGACAAGCATGCACCTATGCACGCCATGCTACATTCAGTCTAGTCAAGACATACGCACGAGATAACTCGCATCAGCACGCATGCACACTTACATTGTCCAAACACGATAGCCCAGCAGCACACCGCACTTGCCATACACGCCATAGACCCGCACGCATACTCTCAGTCTCACACACAAGACTACGCATTCAACATCAAAACTTCATGCGTCTCACACGAAAGCATACATAATCACTTCAGACACGTATTGATCACGCACGCCGCCACACATTCACTCTCAGACCAAGCCGCATGCATTACACTTCAGCTCACATCACGCCATGTCAAACATTCATCTCAGACCGCATGCTACTAGCACTGCATGCCATATCACAGTTGGACCATGCATACGACCGCAGCCATCATAATTACTCTCAGACAGCGCATGCATCGACCACGCTAATTACACTTAGAACGCCGACGACATTGGTAAGACCAAGATATCAGTCTAGCACGCATGCAACTGCACACGCACACTCACACACAGAGTCTCGTCTCACATAATCCAGACAGACCGCATGTTTAGCATTCACATTCAACCTCATCACAAGCGCCTACATTCACCTCAGAACGCTCCATACATACACATCAGGTCAAAGCGCATATCATTTAATGCACACCGCGATACAGTCCATGATACACACTGCGGATAATACTCACTCCACACGCGAATACATGTCATCGCACGCGAACATTCGCGGATTCATTCACATCAACACGCCGCCCTTAACATTCACTCCACGCGCGCATAAACTTCATACACAGGCGCGAACATAATTACTACACGAGCGTACGCGAATAAGTTCACGTACCGCGAATACATCACTTAACACGCAAGCTTCCAATTAAAGACGGATGTCACTTCTCACACGCGCGCTACATCTACACATTACAATCACAGAGGCAACATTCATCTCACACGCGCATTACATCACTCACACGCGCGCATTACATCATCACTCTCACGCGCGCATACTTACATTCACTGCGCAACATTCAACTCTCACGCGCGAAATACACCGCGCATTACAATTACATACTCACTCAACCCATATGATCTCACCGCGCATACATTTCTTACCACGCTAATACTTACGCGCGCAAAGCACTCTAGCGCTACACACTCTCCCGCATACTTCACCCTCACACACCGATTACATTCACATCACAACCGCATAAATTCTATCTCACCCCGCTATACATTCACTTCACACCCGCATATCATTCACTCACACCTCGCATTACATTCACCCACACCCGCATTAATCTCACTTCACACCGCATACATTCACTCTCACACCCGCAGACATTCATCTCAACCCCGTCATACATTCACTCTCAACCGCATAATTCCACTCGCACACACGATACATTACATCTCACACCCGACACCGAACTTCACATAATAAGGCACTCTCAATCCGCAACATTCACTCTCAACACCGCATAATTCACTCCACCCGCAACATACTACATCGCTGCAACATACTCACACCCGCCATTGACTATCATGCCACTATGCATACATGCTTCACACCCGCATACATTCACTTCAAACCCGCCAAATTCACTCTCACACCGCCATACATTCACTCTCACACCGATACATATTCACACACACACAGCAGACTAAACATTCACACATGCATTACACTCACTCGCACGCAGACACACACAATGATAATCACTCGTTCACTGTTTTTACCACTACGGAAATTCACTAGTTAGTTCCACGCACATGTATGTGTGTATATATATTTATACATACATATACAATATATATAATATGCTACAAACACTGTGTTTAGCGATGGCTGTGTGTGTGTTCCTTTACTCCCTATACACACTACTGCAATAAATATTTTATTAGTCATGAGAAAGAATCAGCATGCTCTGGGTGTGTGTATATTCTGTCTATCTATGTATCTACCTCGCTCATGGACCAGAGTGCTGTGTAACGTGATTGTATGTAGCACACACCCGTGGTATAGTAGCTGTGTAATACACCCAGGCGTTCCGTCTAAGTACCCGTCACTCAGGTGTGTGCGTAAGAAGTAGGTATGTTCATTCACTCACACGACATCACATCACTCACTCTCACATGCGCATGCGTTCACATGCACACGCGTTTACTCACCACACATGCATACATTCACTAAACGCACATACATTCATCAACACTCACTGCATTTACATTCACTTCACGATTCATCACATGTCACTTCACTCAACTCTGCATCTTCACTCACGCATTCACTCAATGCTGTACCCCATTCACTCACATCAAATGCTTACATTTTACTCACTGAATGCGCATATCATACATTCACTCACACACGATTCACTCAACCACACACCACGTCATACATTCACTCACACATTCACTCACACGCTACAGACTTCTCACACTCTGCATACACTTCCACTAACGCATTCACTCACACGATTACATTCATCAAACACCATGTTTACATTTCACTCACTGACATGCGCATCAGAATTCAACTCACACAACGGCATCACTCAAACACACACGTCCTAAATTCACTCAACATTCACTCACACTCACAGGCTAACATTCAACTCACACAAGCGGACTACATTCACTCACACGCGCTAATCCGCACAACACGCGCAATCATTCACGCGCATCACATTCAGCGGCCTCACTCAATGCGCGGCGTCATTACTCACTGCGGGGATATATACATGTGCATGCATCCTACGCGCATACATTCACACACGCGCAACTTCACTCACACACGCGCATAATTCACTCACCGCGCCATACATCACTCACTCCACGCGCCAACATCACTCACTCACATGCACATGCGTTCACTCACACACATGCATACATTCACTCACACACGCATACATTCACTCACACTCACATACATTCACTCGCGAGCATACATTCACTCGCGAGCCATACATACACTCGCGAGCATTACATTCACTCGCGACACAAACGCATACATTCACTCGCACGCATATATTACGCACAAACGCGCGCACACATTCACTAACACACAAACACTCATACATTCACTCACATGCATACATTAACATCACACACACACACGCATACATTCACAAACGCGAGCATAAATGCACTCACACACATACATTCACTTACTCGCATACATTCACTTACTCGCATACATTCACTTATCGCCACGTGAACTTCCACGCAATGCATGCTCAGTGACACGTGAACTTCCATGCAATCCATTCTCTTTACAGTTGAAGTTTCAAGGAGTTGTCTGGACTCGGAGATGCAGAAATCTGTGCAGAATAGCACCAAACGTGTTATTTTACAATGACTGTCACTGTTGGGATTTCCCACTTGTTCTGCACGTCAGTGCACACTGATTTGCCAAATGAGAAAATTCTTACAACCGACCTGTTATTCCCAGGAAGCACAAATCAAACGCTTTCAAATTTTCGCATTGGAATTTCTTCCCTTCAAAAATTGATCAAACTGTGAAACCAATCTGTCAGACCCGAAGTTTTATTTTCTGCCCACTTCTCAATCTCAGCACTAACGCGTTATAGTACGCGCTGCACTTTAAAAAATAAACTGTTTAATCAATTCTATTCCACCATTTTCCATGTCAGTGAATTCTTTAGCAGAGCCCGTGCCAGGGGTCGGATACCCTGCCATGAATTTGACTATATCTCAGCCCGTTTGCTGTCAGAGGTGCCTGCGATGCATCCCCGTGTTTTGCAGTAGAGCCACTTAGTAAATATGGCCTCAATGCATGTTTTAAAGATGATGTCAGTTCCTTTATTAAAGCTGACTGGTTGCATATGCCCATCTTTCTCTAGATTTTGGAGAACACTTTTGGCACATTGCGTATGTACCCCCCACCCCCCTCCCTTTCTGGGAGATGTAGCTGCTACATGGAGTGTGGTGGTGCATACCTGCTGGCTCACAGTAGATCTCCTGCATGATGGTAGGGGATGTCAGAACAGGCTTCTGGGGTTAGACTGATAAGGTACTCACGGTGACAGCGCCTCCATCTCTTGCAGGCCCCTGGAATGAGGGGAGCAATCTCCTGCAGGAGTGTTCTCTTCCCTTCTCCTGATAGATTGCAGTCTCAGGCGGAAGGTATAGTGAAACAGGAACATGGTATTGTACACTGCAGGCTTCACACAGCATACACAGCAACTATCAGTAGAGCTTAGGGCCTTCACCCTCAGGATGTCCCTGGACCTACACTCCAAGCCTAGGGCACCAGGTGCAGTCCTAGCTCTTCCCTTACATCCTGGTGGAGTAAGAGGAATAGTCTCCCAACGTTCCCCTAAGGGTGGGCCCACAGATTGACAGAGCCCTGCACAACTGGTTTGTGTAGACTGGCCTCTCTCAAGGGTAGAGGCTAACTGACTCAATCAGGAAATGCAGCTCCTTAAGTACAGGAAAAACAGGAACCAGCCCTGAGTCTCTGATTGGACACAAGGCCTAGTTGCACCGCCTCCCCTGTGACTCACTGAAGCTGCAGGGTGTGGGGAAAACCCATGATTACTCCTGGCAGCCTGCTCTACTTGGGCTTACTGCCAGGAGGAGGGCAGACTGGTAGCCAGTGAAACCAGGCCTGGCTACATGTCACTCCCCACCTGCCAATGGCCCTGTGTGCAACAAACAACTCATTGCTAATAACCCCAGAATGTTTCTCCCTGTATTGCTAGTAGAGCAAAACCAATGCAAAGTACTCTAATGTATTGATGTCAATTTGAGTCTCTTGCTTTTCTGGGCTGTAATAGTAGCCGTTCTTGCTTACTGGGAAGATGATTTTCTTACAGCATGGCCTCTTGTAGACCAGTTCATTATCATACACCTTGCTCTTGGAATTTTCAATCATCTCCACGGATCTTTTGCAGATTGTGTGCCATCACTTGTAATTTTCTGCCTACTGTGGAGCAAATGAATTGTGCTGCAGTATACAGTATGTGTACATAAGCTAAAAGCATTTAGAAAATTGTTTCTATTTGCAGTTTTGATATCTGAATCTGTCACAAACTGATTACTTTTATGATTTCATTAACATCTAGAAAATTGGAATGCGCTCTGGTATGAGAAGCAGTGAATGTGATGGGGGTTGAATAAAGTGTTGGAAGGATTTCAGTAATTTAATGACAGAAACTGCTTTAAGCATGTCATCATCAATAGGGAAGAGCGGAAAGATATTATAGAACACTTTGAAGGAGTATTCCTTGTTGGAAATTCTCTGAAAACTTCACAATCTGATTTCCATCCTCTACACTCCACCGAGTGAGCAATGACCTACTCACAACTACATTTAAGGGTCTTTTCTCCATGCGAATTCTCCTGGATCTCTCTGCTGCCTTCAACATTGTCAATCACCCCCTTCTCCTTAACATTCTCCACTTCGTTGGCCTCTGTGATGTAGCCTTCTTCTGGTTCACATCCTACTGTATCTATCCCACGTCTCCTTCAGTGTTTCCTTCTCTGGTGTCTCCTCCTCTTCTTCATTCTTCTTTCTCTGGAAGTCCCACAAGGCTCTGTACTTGGCCCTCTGCTCTTCTCACTCTACACCTCTTTTCTTGGTTAAATAATATTATCATTTGGCTTTCAGTATCGTCTTTATGCTGATGACACTGAAATCTATCTGTCCTCCCTTGACCTACAGTATCCCCCTTTATCCTGTCCTGTGTCTCCAACTGTCTCTGCAATGTCCTCCTGGATGTCTCACCGCTACCTGAAGCTAAATATGTTCAAAACAGAACTAATATTCTTTCCCCCTTCCAATGCATCGCTACACCAACACTCTCCCTCACTGCCAATAAGCACACCTCAATCTCCACAATTCACAAACATCACATCTCCTTAACACCTCAAACCCACTGTGTTGGGATTATCTTTGTACTCCCTGTCCAGCGGTTTGAGAATGCGACGTTAGATTTGAACTCCAATTCAAATTTCAAAACAAATATTTTCCATTTTGTTGCTTTTTTTTCTTAGAGTTTTGTTTAATATTACGATTGAAATGTAAAACAAAAGGCCCATTCTTGAAAATAATGTAAAGTTCCAAAACATTTGAGCAAAATTCAAACATTGTTTCAACTTTTCACTGTCATTTTACTGTACCTAAATCCAAAACCAAAAAGAATCAGGTGATGGCAAAGCCAAAACATGAAAATAGTGTTTGAACCAAAACACCACTAAAAATGCACCCCTTTAATTTACAGTACGTTACAAAAAGATGCAAATAAATAACAAGCTTGTGGTGCTCTAAAACATCGGAATTTGACCTCCAAGTACAGGACCCCAAAAAGGGAACAGCTTTATTTCCGTCAAATTAACGGTATTATTATGGAATACCTTCCATTGGATCAACTAAGACATTTTTCAGAGATGTTATTCAGTGTATGAGCAAACAACGTCTCCCCTTGGATAGTCATGATAAGTTAAAGACAAGTTATTTTCTTGCTGCGCTACTCCTGCTTTGAAGATGCTTTCTAACAAACCAGAGGCTTCTCTGTATAAATGACTCAGTATTTACTCATTCGCCGAACGATGTGCTGACTGCGAGCAAACAAAAAAACAGTTTAGATTTGTGCAAAAGCAGAAACGTCATGTGGTTGCCTGGGAAAAAAAATCTCTTTTGCTTTGTGGATGACACAGTGAGTAATGCTCTAATAACAAGAATTTATTTACGTGCCATGCTGCGGGCATCAGCTGTAATGGACACAGTGGAATAATGCAGGCATAATTAATCCATGCCCTGAAGGGCTAGCAATCTAATTACTGGCAAAGTGACTTAACTCCGCCGCTGCCAGAAGACCCGGCTGCATATTGCTGATTCCACTGGCAGTAAAGGGATAAAACATTGAAAACAAGTCCATGGCGAGTTGCCACCGAGGGCGAAAATAGGACCTTCCCACTTCAGAGGCTGCGTTCTCATTCAGACTTGAGTATAACAGCTCTCAAGGCAAGTGAGTGAGATTTACGGTTTTTGGATCAAAAGTGGACATTTTAATGGAAAACTTCTGTCTTCAAAGACTGAGATGAGATTGATGTATGAGAACATTGATGCTAAATAAAAGACAGCTTTCCGATGACAGAGACTCACTCCAAATGTAAATGTGTCTCCCTGTAATACTTTCACTGGACTGACATTTTCATAGATAAGCTCCATTACGCACAAGCTTAAAACGCCTCCCAAACTTCTTCTGTGGATGTCTTCCCTGCATATTAGAATAAGAGAGTTGAGGTCTTAAATCTTATGTACAGCTACATCTCTGTGAGAGATCTTCATGTTGGTCTATACATAGGTATCACAAAATTCAGTCTACACTTCTCCAGGACCAATACTTTTGCTAGAACTCTGGTGTTGCTACAGGTAAGTGACATTTCTAAAGCGTAAAGTGAGTTCTGAGCAATGAGACAAACACATCAACCTAAACCAGACCTATGAGGCTCCCGCTCCTTCTGTCCCTGAAGCCAGATGGAGATAATTGTTATTCTGTTACAATAAATTGCTGGCCACTCTCGCAGGGAAAAGTTTAATGTATCTACAGATGCAGTGAGACGAAGGCTGCGGCCAGGGTGAATGCGAGCGCACTGGCGATCGAGATCCGTGATGTTTTTGCTCGGGCGATTCGTGGTCTGCTGGTTGCGTGTGTAGGGGGCATGTCGGGGGGCACGGCCATGATGTCACAGAGCTGGTTTGTCCTCATTGGGCGAACCTCACACGTGACGTGCAAGCAAGCAGCTAATCAAATTGATTTGTCTCGCCAAGCAGCTGAGCGCCGTGAGCTCACAGGCACGTCCACGTGCATGCTCATGCTGGACAAACACATTGCAGCAATGTGTTTGATCGCGCCGAGCGCGCGCTCAACGTCACCCTGTACCAGGTCTTACTGTCTCCAGAGCCATGGCTGCAAAAGCTTAAAGCCGCAGCTACGGAGACGGTGCTGCCCCGGTCGCACTGCGGTGAGTCCATGCTTCCGGATCAGATCACACGCAGTGATAATCCTTCGGCACCAGGGGAGGCTCTGTCTCGCAGCGTGCTCCCGTGCCAAAAACAGTAAGGCCTCGTTCAGGGTGCCAGAGGCAGGAGATGGAGGGAGGGCGTTCGGGAGGGAGGGCGTTCGGGAGGGAGGGCGGCAGTCTGCTGGGCGATGTGTGTTCATCCTCCCAGCAGACTTTTTCAGGAGTTGAGGAGGCGGGGAGGGGGCTACAGGCGGCAGGTTAGGGGTCCAAGTTGCAGTCATGAAATCATTCTCAAGAATGATTTAATTGGCTGCCTAGGTCCCAGTGACGCTGCTGCAGCTTCAAAAAACGAATTTTTTGTTTATTGAAACTGTAGCCAGCGTCAACTCCGTACTTCGAAGACAGTGCAGCTGCTACCCTGACAACCAGTATTCAATTTGTGTCCCACGGCAGCTCGCACGGCAGCACGCCCTCCCTCCGAAGCCTGCACCCTGAACGAGGCCTAAGTCTTGCTACATCTGCATCATTGGCAGAATTATATTAAACCAGATGGTTGTAGCAGAGCATGTAAACAAATGTTTGTGTACACAGAAGGTTTGTGTTTAGTCTGTTTATTCTCATAATAATTGGAACGGCTTTGCAAATTGGGAAAAGTTGTTGTAAGCATTATCACCCAGAATACTGTTTATATTATTAAGCATTTCAATGCATTAGCATTACAGCAAACTCTCATTCTCAAGACGATAGGATTCTTATTTTTCTGCAACTATAAGCATTTCATGTAATTATGATGTTCTCTACAAGTAATGCGCTGGCATGGTGCACTAGCACAAAGCACTGAATGTAGTTATTTCTGTTTGTTTGTATATCACTGTGTTGCTTCTATTGATGTGCTAACATGTTCTCAAGCTTCCAGCGGGCACAATTCATGTTAGTAACTTTCTCGGAGAGAGAACTAAAAAACATTTCGTACAGTGTTGCGATTTACTTCCATTGACTCCCATTGACATCTGTGTCATAGAGCGCTTACGCTGCAGGCAGTTATTCTGGGTAGTGACATGTAAATGAGATTTTTGCTTCCTATCCAAGAGATGTTGCTTGCTGCATTACACAGCATGTACAGCTAAGAAAGTACCAAATCTGACAGAGGTCAAAAGGCCAAAATTCCTTTGATGATGACATAAACATTAGGATATTACAGTTGTAGCCAGGTACCCCCCGGTCTCCCCGCGCTCCCGTTTTCCCCCTTCCCTCTCCTTACCCTCAGTATGTATGTAGGGTGAATAGAGTTGCCGGTAGTTCTCGCCCCAGGGCGCCGCCATGTTAGGCATGCGCGAGCACAAGCGCAGAGTCGCACATGCGCAGAAGCTGCGAGGGTCGGGAAGAGCCCTGAAAGGTTGCGCATGAGTGGGGCAAGGTCGCGGAGGCCATTAGAGTCGCGCAGGTGCAGTGTCCTATGCGCATGCGGTCCCGATGTTAATTGTGCAGCACAGAGTCTACTACTCCCATGATGCCCAGGGAGAAAGCTGCCTAGTGACACACGAGAGCCAATGAGATGGCTGGACTGCTTCACAAGGAAGGAAAGACTACTGCCTGCTGGGAGAGGAAGTCAGGAGTCAAGACCAGGAACCTGAAGGTGCAGGTTAGGTCCACGGAGCAGTGCTCCATGGGCTAGGCCAGCGTTATACCCCCAGGGCCCAGTTAGTCCCCTGAGATACTGTAGAGAATTAATTGTATGGTGTAGGGAACTGCCTTAAGACAGGTACTCCTTCACTGTACTCATAGAGAGAGAGATGATGCAGGACAGTGCCTGACATGTCAGCACAGCGTGTAGCTGAAAGAGGATCTGACTCCATAGCAGAGACTATTTGCAAAGGGATCATCTGGCTGGGGATCCCTCCCCTGGGGAGTCAGCGTGTGTATCCATCCCTGCAGAGAGCAGCACAGTGCGTTGTGAGATCACATTGCAGAGCTGCTGATCATTCAAGGATTATCCAGGTTAGGATAATAACCAGGAAGGTAGTATATTACGTGCACCAACAGGCCCCAACACAGGGAAGCGCTATCCCCCCACATTCACATTTACTCTATAGCTGGTGGACACTCAGAGGTTAAGTGCCCTGGCACATTGGTACAACAAGGACAAAGGGTGATGCAATGAATGATATGTGATGTATTACTATGACTGACATGCGGGGTGATGTACTGATGCCATGATGTTATGCTCTGATAAGGTTACCCAAGTTAAAGTACATGCTCAGTAAATACTGTTCTCATACAGCCGTGTGTGTATTTACTGTATGGTTGCTCTGGTGAGGGCACACTCCCACCACGTTGGGATCCCTCATCAATGGAGGCGCTGCACCGAGTGTAAGTACACCCCAGGCTCCCAGTGGCGGAGGCTCAGGCTTCTTGTTAGCCTCACATGTGACAGCAGTACCAGTAGTTATAGTAACCTTGGAGTACACCCACTACACAGTATTACATGATAAAATGAATAATGGCTATGTAACTCCTTTTCTCCCCACTTAGGGGAGATCCTTATTCTACAGGCATGTCTTGGCGATGTGCATGCTCACCTGTTGTATAGCAGGAGGGCTGAGTCTCCGCGTTGGTATGGGGATCGGCTTCTTGTCCAGCTAGTGCAGCGCCACCATCCTATGGGGATGTGCCAGGTACAGAGAGGAACCCCTTCTCAGTAATGCAGACACGAGACAATGAACTTTGTACCATTTATTGGCAGGCCAGATGATTCCGTCTCCCACGCAAGAGAGGTACTCTATATCGCCCTTGTGGTATTCACCTTCCCTCGCACCTTGCTTGCTTTGTCCCTGACTAGACCCCACAAAGGCTTGAGGCCCCTGGGACTAGCAACCACCCCTTCCCCCCAGATGGGGTAAGGCTGAACTGCCTCATTCGCTGGGGAGCAGGCTACATCCTGGAATCACACTCCTATAATTTGGGAAGGGAAGAATCTTATATACCTGGGGGGAGGTGTTAGGGAACCCTGCCCCAAAACGGGGCAGGTCTGAGGGCGGACCAGGCATCACCCCACGGTGCTGACACCTGTAACCCCACCCCCAGGCATGATGCTTCCAACTGCCACTAGTCTGCACCTTGCTACGGCTACAATGTAATTACAATAATAGTGTGCTGCGGGACTCTCATGCTGGCTCATGAGGAAGGATTTTACCCTACCACTGCCTGCACTTACCAGACCTTTTGTGCCGGGGCCAGGAAACCCATAGCCAGGGGCACTAGGCTACAGTGATTCAGAACCTTGATAATAAAGTTACTTATAGGTTATGGGGCGTATTCTAGTAGCTTCGCTTAAAATTGCTGCTATCTCCAGCGGTTTGGCATGACCCCATCGAACGGTTTGACATTTGTGTTATCACGGTATTCAGAAAGAATCAGAAACCATTTCCACAAGTCTCAAACCGCGAGGTAGGAAAATGGCAAAACCAAACGGGACAGCAGCGATGGTATCTCAGCCTCTCTCAGAGGTCTCCCCGGTGCGATCTGGCCGTAGTCTGTATAGAGAGCTGCACAAAGAGAGCTGCACAGAGAGGCGCCTCTCCCTGCACGGCTCTCACAGGCGATCGTATTGCTTTTATTTACATTTTAATAACAGTGTACTGTAGCAGGGGGTCTCCGGAGCTGAACCGCATTGATTTCAGCCCGGGGGACTCCCTGCTTCCCGAGATACAGGCCCTACTACCCACCTCCTCTACCCCTAACAACCCCCTGCACCCCCCCCCAACAGATACAGTACAATAATGGGCACAAATACTATTATCCAGATCTGGATAATAGCTCATTTGCACATAAAACATTATCCAGCCAGCATAAAGTAAATTAAAGTTCTACTTAACCTTGCCAGGATGTAGGCTGTCCTCATCACCGTCCTCCGCATCCATGTCCTGCGTGGGCAGCAACAGTACAATCAAAAAACAAACTAATGGCAACTAACTTCCAATGCAGGACAATACTTTTTTTTTTTCTAAGTCCTACTCGCAAATCCCATCTCACCACCCTTGGGTTGGCAAGATGAAATTTGCGAGGAGCTCGCTGGCTGAATACCTCGATGATCTCATTGGAGGTACTAGAATAGGGTGATTTCTCAAATAAAAATATAGGTTTGAGCTCCTGCTCGGTGTGATTGAGCAGGAGCGCTACTGCTCAGGGAGATGCACTTCCCGAACGAGTTTGGCAGGTCATCAGAGCTTTCTGAATAGCAAACTTGTCAAATTGTACGGGAAATGCTCAAAGTTTGTTATCGAAGTTCATAGAATAGGCCCCTATGTGTCATATTCACGGTTTGTTCTGCACATGATCTCAGGTCAAGAAAAACCATAGAGTTTTGTCTAAACTGCATGACTTGCTGATTCTTCACTTCTTAAACTCACGCTTTACAATGGGAAATATTGAGATTCAAAATAATGCTCCTTTGCATTAACTCAGAACCCATGGTTGCAGTTTGACCCATTCACTGCCAGTTATTCATAGTTACATAGTTACATAGTAGATGAGGTTGAAAAAAGACGTACGTCCATCAAGTTCAATCTATGCCAAATTTAAACAACAGATACTGTATCCTATATTTGTTTTAACAGTATATTGATCCAGAGGAAGTGGAACCCCAAGTGAAATATCATCTAATAACATCTCATAAGGGGAAACATAAATTCCTTCCTGACTCCTAGAATTGGCAATCATATTAATCCCTGGATCAACATCCTTCCCATGTATACTTATTTGGTATATCCCTGTATACCTTTCCCATCTAAAAAGATTTCCGACTTTTTTTTTTTAACGATATCTATTGTATCTTCCATCACAGTCTCCATGGGTAATGAATTCCACATTGTAACTGCCCTTACTGAAAATAACCCTTTCCTTTGTTGCTGGTGAAATCTCCTTTCCTTCAACCTTAAAGGATGACCCTGGGTCATTTGTACTGCCCTTGGGAGGAATAGTTCTTTTGAAAGCTCCTTGTATTTTCCCCCAATATACAGTATTTGTATAGATTTATCATAACCCCTCTTTTCTAATGTAAGCAAATCTAATTTAGCCGGCCTCTCCTAATAAGTCCTATTTTCCATCCCATGTATTAATTTAGTGGTTCTTCTCTGCACTTTTTCTAGTTCAAAAATGTATTTTCTATGGAGTGGTGGCCAAAATGTACTACATATTCAAGGTGTGGTCTTACTAGAGCTTTGTAAAGGGGCATCATTATGTTTACTTCCCTTCCATCCATTGCCCGTTTAATGCAAGATAAGATCTTGTTTGCCTTTGCAGCTACTGCATGACTTTGGGCACTATTGCTAAGCCTGCTGTCTATAAGCACCCCTAAATCCTTCTCAATCAAGGATTCTCCAAATGTATCCAGATTTAGTTTGTAAGTTGCCTGTTTATTCTTGTTTCCCAAATGCATAACCTTACATTTGGTTATGTGAAAGGGTAACCAGGTCATAAATAAAGGTGTAGCCAAGTCACCTGATGGCTACTATTCTGCCCTTAGGCTGGCAGTAAACCCTGGTAAAATCAGGTTGCCAGAAGTTGGTATGGGGTTTTCCCCTTCCCTTTGGTTCTGCATTTGAGGGACAGCACGGGGTGGTACATCCTGTTGTAGCTGGGACAACGGGGTGCCCGTCTCTGGCTGTAATTAAGGGCAGGACCGTCCTAAAGTTAGTTGTGTCCTTCCCCCTCTGAGGGAGGCAGGTCACACAACTGGGAGCCTGAGATTGTGGCCTTCCCTCATGCTCTTCCCTTCGGGGGAGAGTGTGTGGACCATACCTCTGCCTCTGCTAGGGAGGTGGGGAAGAGCTAGGATGGCTGCAGGTGCCCTTGACCTGTAGTGACTGTCCAGGGACCATCCTTCAGTGGTAGCTAATAGTATTGCATCGGGCAGAAGCCTGCCATGTAACTGTGCTGTACAGAGTGAATAAACCGTTCCTATTGTTATATACCTCCTGCCTGGTGCTTGACCTTACTGGGGGGAGGGGAGGGGGAAGATAATAAGTTCTACCATGGGAGATCACCTTCAGCTCCTGGAGTCTATGGCAGATGGAGGCGCTGCACTACTAAAGAGATATGTGGAGTATGGACCCCAGAAGCCTGTTCCTGTGTCCCCACTACCTTTGGCGGATGACTCAGCCCTCCTGTGGCCAGCAGGTATATGCACCATACACCCTGGAATGGCCCCTATCTGCAACCAGGTGGGGGAAACACCGTTACAAAGGTATTATGCCCGGCTGGTTACCTCTGAGCCCTTTTTCAGGTTTTAAAGTGTCAGCTCTTCAACCTTTGTATTGTACCTGCAATGAATATATTGTATGACAATAAAGATATGTGTGTTTTACCTTTCCAGGAGTGCTAACCAGTGGAGATTCTCTGGCTATGAGTTTCAGGGTGGACTTTGCAGTAAAAGTGTTGTCAGAATGTGTCTAGGTCAAAGGTGCCTAGAGTTGCTGGTCACTCCAGAAATGTATCCGGAAATAGGGTCATATTACCGGGGACATATAGATACATCACTCCGGTCAAAGTCTTCTCTGGAATGCAGTTTGCGCGACTTATTGCCAGGTCTCCCTGCTTCTGCACAAATAAGAAAGATAAATGGGGCATAGGGGTATGTGTATACTGGATACGGTCGGGTTCCCTAAGTTAGTGAGGGTCCCCCAGTATATGCACAGATCACAAGTACGAAGTATCGAGGTTCCGGGGTGCTTCAACCATCGATACGGTTGCACGGTTGATTTCATGTCTAAGTCCAAATTCCTACAGTATGTGTTTAGAAAAGTAACTCTGAGATTGAACCTAAGCGTTATTTCGTTCAACTTTTGAAACATTTTTTTATTAGGAAGGTCTAGGAGCGCTGAAACTGTTTCAGCCAAACCTAGTAAACGAGGGAAGAAATTGTGTAATATTTTTATTTTAACATTGTGTATAATGATATATGTTTTATGCACTGTGTATGAGCTGGGGATTTCCAAGTCCGTGGTTCCATGAGACCCCGTGGCTACCAAGTTGATGCCACTAAGTCTGCTTGGGTCCCGGACTTGAAAGCCACAGAGATTGCCAAGGTGTGAAAACCATTTAGCTGGAGGAGTTAGACTCAAGTATCCTCGTCCTGGGCTGAATGGAAGCCATGCGGGAACCATTTGCCCAGCCCAGACCTTGAGATGCCTAACTCCACAGGTGGCAGAGGTGACAAGTTGGCGCATGCCCCTGTCAGATTTCGAATCCATCTTTGCCCGGCTTCAGTAGACTGGCAATGCTCTGATTGGCTGGTAGGAATTCTCCCACGCTCGGATTGGCTGTAGTATTTCATGAATGGGACTGAAAAACTATAAGAAACCCAGCAGCCAATCCGGTCCCCAGATTCTAAGCACCAAGACTGCAGCGGCAAATTGAACTCACCGAAAGATGCTCTTGGAGAAAAAGACGCGAGCCGGCTTCAGAGATTTCAAGGATATAAATTTTCTTAGTCCCACTTTTCGGGGGCCAAATTCTGAGAAGAGAATGTAGTGGTCGCAGCTGGAACTACAAGAAAAGAGTACCAGGACGTTTGGTACTTTCTCCCGGTCAAAGGATTTTGGCAACTCCGGGACATATAGAGCGGTGGCGTCTGATAAATCATGTCGAATTGAGTTCCAGGACTTTTGCGGGTAACTTCCCGGTCAACCTAAAGACTTTGTTTTCTGTACTATTTCAACTAGGAAAAAGTTAGTTTTATAGCACAGACCCCATCAGGTGGTGTGTTCCCCTTGAGTCAGAGCCAAAAGAGCGCGGGCGGGCTTTTCAATGTTGCTTTATTCGAAATAGCAAAACAACCAGCTTCGTTTTGAAGCCTGAAAAGCCTGCCCACCAGAGACTAAGGGCCTCCTGCAGTAAGCACCGAAAAGCCGTTTTTCGCCATTTTCTCGCCAATATTGCCTCTCCGATTCAGTAAGTGCCGATAAGCTCCAAAAATCAGAATTTTTTTTAGCCGAAAAAAACTTTTCGGCAGCCGGGTGCCGATAAGCCACTTATCGGCACTTTCTGAAACGCGCTCAATTCTAGTAACCCCGATCAGCTTTTCGCTGCGGATCGGCACTCAAGAATTGAAATTTGTACGGCAATCCAGCCTGCCAACTAAAGTTGGCAAGTTGGTGGGGGAGAAGCATCGGCAAGGTCAACACTTAGAAAAAAAATCAGGTCTTTTTCCTGCCTGGGATTGATCCCGGGGGTCCCCGGAGCTGATGCCCATTAATACCAGCACCGGAGCCCCCCGACATGCATCCGAGGCAGGAAAAATGCATTTAAAACCCACTTCATTACCTTAGCGGCTAACCGCTAAGGCAATGAAGGGGTTAACCAGCCGTGCCAGGTTTATTATGGGTACCGGGGGTGGGTGAAGGGGGTATTTGGCCCTTGGATGGCTGTTTAGGGCTTGCGGGGGAGTTGTAGGTGGACTTAACCCCTTCATGACCTTAGCGGTTAATACCGCTACGGTCATGAAGGGGTTAAGCCCTCCCGCTATATCAACCCGCAAGCCCTAAACAACCACCGTTGGGGCTAATACCCACTTCGCCCACCCTCGCTACCCACAATAAAAAAAGGAGGGGCTGGGCAGGGAGGGGTGGGGGGCAAAGGGCAGGGAGTGGATGGGGGGGCAAATGGCAGGGAGGGGGTGGGGGAAAGGGCAGGGAGGGGGGGAAAAGGACAGGGAGGGGGGCAAAGGGCAGGGAGGGGGTGGGGGGGCAAAGGGCAGGGAGGGGTGGGGGGTTTAAGGGCAGGGAGGGAGTGGGGGGGCAAAGGGCAGGGAGGAGGATGAGGGGGCAGGGAGGGGGTTGGGGGAAAAGGGCAGGGAGGGGGTGGGGGGCAAAAGGGCAGGGAGGGGGTTGGGTGGGGCAAAGGAGGGTGGGGGGGACAAAGGTCAGGGAGGGGGGGGAATGGCAGGGAGGGGTGGGGGGCAAGGGGCGGGTGGTGGGGAAAAGGGCAGGAAGGGGGGGGGAGTCGGGGGGCAAAGGGCAGGGAGGGGGGTGAGAGTCGGGGGGGCAAAGGGCAGGGAGGGGGGGGGAAGAGTCGGGGACGCGTGAAAGAACCCATTCCCCTGCGTTTCCTCACCTTGCACCCGGCCGCGCTCCTCTTCCTCCGGGTACCGGCCGCCCTCCTCCTCCACCTCGGGCTCCTCAGTGCTGTCCGTGACCCCCGGCGAGGCTGAGACGCTCCGGTGAGGAGGTGCTGTGCCCCGCCAATTGAACATGCCCTTCATGGGAGAGGCAGAGAGAGCCAGTGGAGCTGGGGGAGCAGCCTGTGTGAAGTGAGAGCCGCAGAGAGCGTGCTCTGTGTGTGGGAGGGGGGTGGATTTGGAGTGGGAGCGGTGTGTGGGAGGGGGGTGGATTTGGAGTGGGAGCGGTGTGTGGGAGG